>LPNX011063030.1:238897-305279 GCA_001517045.1 Pseudotsuga menziesii
CAACTCAAAGCAAAGTTGTAAGCTCTTTTATAACTTCAGAGTTTGAAAATAGAAACAGTAATAGCTAAACCTTCTATCAGTTTACATTTACTAAGTAATGTATTCATATACGAACGAAATCATACTATGGATTGTATAGCTCTGTTACTCTTACTCTATTATAAAGAATTCAATAAGACATTTTCATACATCAAGACTATAATAAATAAGGAATAGTTCCGTAATCATCAAGAACCAGAAATTACTTCTACTAGAAAGAAGGCCAGTTTTCAAATATACCTCAACAGGCGTTGGAAGTTATTTAGCATTTATTTTATTACTGGGATTTTCTTTTGCGACGAACTTGTAATTATAGACCTTATAATTTCGACAAGCAGCACCAAAACCTCTTACCTGTAGTCTGTAAGAACAAGAAACTTTCTGCATTAGATCGAAATCTAAGTAAGCCCAGTTTTGCATGACAGTCTCACCTTGTGGTCACAAAGAAAAACAAAGTCAGTAAAATGAAAAGAACTGTTCTATTGCTAAACATAACCAACAGATAATTCAGATATTGAATGTGGTAATATATAACTAATTTAATAATTAGTTTACCGTAATTATGAAAATTATGCCTTTAATTTTTTTGTTTTTTTTAAATTTTTCGGAAATTTTGGGGTTTTCACATGTGGTATCAGAGCATGGTTCAAATACTAGGCCTTGATGCAGCCCAACTAGTTTCCGTAGAATAGTAAAATAATATACTAACCTATATTCTGTTTTATGTAAAGAACATAAAATTTATTTTTCTGAAATTTAACAGGCAGAGATGGAGAAGCTAGGAGAATATGCTCAGGAGGAGTCTCCAGACATAGAACCAAGACAAATGCACAGAGAACCTATGTTAGAAGAGATAACTGTACACTCCTCAGAGCTGTTGCAGACTGTAAAGGATCTGAGGACTGAATTGGAATCAGTCAAGAAAGACAATGAGAGGATTTTGAAGACTCAGGAAGAGTTGAACCAATTTTTATGGAAAAGTTCCAAACTGAAGGAAGGAGAAAAAGATCAGAATCTGAGGAGGTTAGCCATCAGAAAGGATCTAAAAAGATGAAGCTAGCAAAAGATGAAAGCAGTTCATCATTTGAAGGGTTCAGAGAACAATAAAGCTACCACACTACTAGTGACAGTAGTGAGGCCGAGTTGTATGACAGAAAGAAGAAGTACAGACCATATGAAGAGATTTCAGGGGAGTTTAAAAAGATAAAACCCCCAACTTTCAACGGAGAGACCGAAAAAGGGGAAGAAGCAGAGTCCTGGTTATCCGAGATGAGGAAGTATTTTCATATATACAATTATTCAAATCAGCTGAAGTCAAGAATGCAAATCTATAATCTTTCCAGAAAGGCAGACATATGGTGGCAAGATCTGAAGAGAGTCAAGGGCATCAAGGAAAAAGAGGTTAATTGGAGTACCTTTAAAAGGTACTTCAAGAAGAAATTTTTGTCTGAGCAATATTATGAAGAAAGAGCTAAAGAATTTTACGAATTGAAGTTAGGTTCAATGACTATGAAGGATTTGAACAGTAAATTCTTAAGCTTGCTGAGGTATGTACCTTACTTGGTAGACGAGAAACCTAAAGTGCAGCGGTTTCTCAGCTGTCTACCATATCACATTAAGGCCAGAATTGAGTATGATAACCTGAAGACTTTGAAGGAAGCCATGCAGAAGGATAATTTCTGTTTTGAGCAGAACAAAAAGAAAGAAGGCTTAGCCAACTTGAAGGATAAGAAAAACAACAGTCAGCCTGAGTTCAAGAAGAAGGAATTTGTACCCCAGAAGAATTTCAAGAATAATAAGAACATAAATTATTCTAACAATAAGAATTTCCAGGGAAATAGAAATGGTACTTCTAATAATTTGAATAATTTCAAAGGCAAAGAAGTTGCAAATAACCATGGGAATTTCACTAAGAGCTTTGAACGAAAGGATCCTGTTAAGTGCTGGGAATGTAATGGCCTGCACTATGCTTCAGTTTGCCCAAACCAGAAAAATTCAGTCAGCAATATTCACACTGTACAGGAAGAAATGACCATTGGAGAATTTGCAAGAACTATGCCCAGAATAAATGCAGCATTGGAGAACCGCCAAGATGACTATCAAACTTCCATGGTGGAAGTGGAAGGTATGATTAACCAAACCCCTGTAACCATTTTGATTGATCTAGGAGCCAGTCTTAGTTACATTGCACCGCAGATAGTGGAAAAATGTAATTTGTCTGTAGATAAATTTGATAATTCCTGGTTAGTTCAATTAGCCACTGGGGCAAAAAGAAAAGTAACCTGTTTTGTGAAAGAATGTGCTTTACTTATGAATGAATTTAAAACTACAGTTAAGCTTAATGTTTTTCCACTTGGCTCATATGATTTACTAATTGGCATGGATTGGTTAGAGCAACATAAGGTATTTTTAAACTGTTACGATAAAACCTTTACGTGTGTAAATAGTAACGAACAACCAGTAAAGGTCAATAGTATTCCTAGGAAAACTATAATCAGGAATATTTCTGCTTTACAACTTAAAAGAGCAGTTAGAAAAGGGTGTAAATCCTATGCTGTAACTATTATAGATGAGGCAAGTAAGTCTGAAACAGATAAGTTAAAAATAGAAGATATTCCTGTTTTAAATGAATTTACTGACGTGTTCCCAGAGGAAATTCCAAGATTACCTCCTAGGAGGGAACTGGATTTCACTATTGAGCTGGTGCCAGGTGTGGTACCTAGCTCGAAAGCTCCATATCGAATGAATATTTTAGAACTTAATGAGTTAAATTCATAGTTAAAAGAGTTAATAGATAAGAAGCACATTCGACCCAGTGTGTCTCCTTGGGGAGCACCGATCATATTTGTCAAAAAGAAAGATGGAACTATGCGATTATGCATAGACTACCGTCAACTAAACAAGATGAATATTAAGAACAGATATTCGTTGCCCCGCATAGATGATCTGTTTGATCAGCTACATGGAGCTACGGTGTTCTCAAAGATAGACCTGAGATCAGGATATCATCAGGTAAGAATTAAAGATGAGGATATCTTCAAGACAGCCTTCAGAATAAGGTATGGACATTACGAATTTGTCGTAATGCCATTTGGGCTTACCAATGCCCCAGCTATATTTATGTGCTTAATGAATAATATAATGCATAAATACTTAGATAAATTTGTTGTCGTATTTATCGATGACATCTTAATTTACTCTAAAACAAAAGAAGAACATAAAGAACACCTAAGGATAGTTTTATAAGAGCTGCGAGAGCAACAACTCTTCGTGAAGTTTAGCAAGTGTGACTTCTTTAAGGATGAAATCCAGTACTTAGGTCAGGTAGTGACTAAGGAAGGGATTTCAGTTGATCCTGAAAAGATTCGGGCAATCAAAGATTGGCCGGTTCCAAAAGGCGTAAGAGATGTTAGGTCATTCATGGGAATTACCGGTTATTACTGGAGATTCATTGAAGGATTTTCAAAAATAGCAAATCTGATCACTTCCTTGCAAAAGAAAGGCAAGAAATTTGATTGGAACGCAAAATGTGAAGAAAGTTTTAAGAAATTAAAAACCTTATTAACAAGTGCGCCTATTCTAAGCATAGCAGATACTAATAAGGATTTCGTGGTATGCACAGATGCCTGTAATGATGGCTTAGTCGGTGTGTTGACTCAAGATGGACATGTCATTGCCTATGAGTCCAGGAAATTAAAAATCCATGAAAATAATTACGCAACTTATGATTTAGAACTTGCGGCTGTTATACATGCCTTAAAAATGTGGTGACACCATTTAATAGGCATAAAATTTATTCTAATGACTGATAATAAAGGACTGAAATATATTTTAGATCAGCCTAATTTAAATGCAAGACAAGCAAGGTGGTTAGCCTTCTTGAGTGAATATGATTTTGAAATCCAACACATAAAAGGTAAGGAAAATAAGGTGGATGATGCTTTAAGCAGAAGTGCAAAGCTGAACTTTACAGCAGCAATCAGCACTTATGCTTCTGATTTAAATGAACAGCTTAAAGAAGGGGTAAAGCAGGATGAAATTTATTAGAAATTACAAGTTACAGCTAAAGAGAAACCTACAGAAAGATTAATAAAAGGTTATAGTCTAAATGAAGATGGATTTTTATTATTTAAGGATAGACTGTATGTGCCTAATGTGTTTAAGGTTAAGTTGTTGATTCTGGACGAAGTCCATAAAACACCTTACTTAGGACATCCAGGTTACCAAAAGACTGTAACCATGCTAAGAAAAGAATATTTTTGGCCTAATATGAAATCTGAAGTAGCTGAATACATTGCTAGATGTTTGGACTGTCAACAAGTGAAAACTGAACACCAACATCCCGCCGGTTTACTGCAACCTTTACCCATTCCTAGCTGGAAATGGGAAGTGATTAGCTTAGATTTTATTACTGGACTGCCTAGAAATCAGAATCCAAATGATTCTATTATGGTGGTAGTTGACAAGTTGAGAAAGGTAGCACATTGTATTCCTGTCAAAACTACTTGCAAGGCTGCGAATATAACTGATATATTCATAAAGCAGATCTTTCGATTGCATGGAGTACCGAAGGTTATAATTTCAGACAGGGATCCTAAATTCACAGGGAATTTTTGGAAGTCCTTGTTTAAGGGATTAAATACAACATTGAATCTCAGCACCTCCTTCCATCCTCAAACTGATGGACAGACTGACAGAGTGAATCAGGTGCTGGAGGATTTGTTAAGGATGTATGTTAAATATCAGCCAGGTAAGTGGGAGGACTACTTGCATATAGCAGAGTTTGCTTATAATAATAACTATCAGTCATCAGCTAAGTTTAGTCCATTTGAAATTTTGTATGGGCGTAAATGCAACACTCCTATCTCCTGGAATAATTCAGTAGATAGATTGGTGTTAGGACCAGAATTATTAAAAGAAATGGAAGAGATTGTGAAGCAAGTGTAGAAAAATTTGAAGGTGGCCCAGGATCGGCAAAAGAGCAAAGCAAATTTAAAAAGAACTCCCAAGGAGTTCCAGGTAGGTGAGCACGTATTTATAAAGGTAAGACCAAAGAAAAGCTCTCTAAGATTGGGGAGTTGTGCAAAATTAGCACCACGTTACTGTGGTCCATTTGAAATTTTATCTAGAATTGGTCAAGTTGCATACCAGCTAGCATTACCACCTAACTTGAAAGTACATAATGTTTTTCATATTTCTATTTTGAAAAAGTATGTTCATGATGCTACTCATGTGGTTGATTGGAATGTTGTACAGGTGGAACCAGAAGGAGAAATTCTGGTGGAACCGAATTGTATCCTTGGGAGGAGGGAAATTACTCTGCGTAACCACACCATTGGACAAGTGAAGGTGCAATGGAAGCACCTTAGTCCTGAAGAGGCTACCTGGAAAGTGGAAAGTAAGATGCGGGAGGCATACCCGAATATGTTCCAGGAGGTTGTAGGGGATGAAGAATAAGTAACATCGATGACGATGTTACATTTTAAGGGGGTGTGTATGTCACATACCCCAATTTTGTAAAATAATGTTAATTGTTTTAATTATATTTCCTAAGACATTATGTTAAAATTAATGCTAAGTAAGAACTGATGACTCAGCAGAGTCAAAATAAGTGGAATGTAATTCTGAATATTTTATTATTAATAAAAAAAATGTGGAGACAACATCATGGGGGAGCTGTTAATAAAAGGTTACTGGTCAAACTGGTGGAAGGAACTAGGTGGAAGGAAAAAGACAAGTGGCAACATCCTCAAACACTTCCTATGTTGCAGGTGGAAACTTCCCTACATTTGGGGTCATGATCCCCCAAGAAACTGGGATCAGAGCAGGTGGCTCAATAAATGACAACTAACCCAAAAAGACCTAGGAAATCTTTTAAAAGTACCCAATGAATAGAGCTGGGGTTGCTCAGATATTTTCCAGAGAAGAATCATTCAGGTGGAATGTTATTCAGGAAATTCATTTGGGAAAAAAGGGAAAAACAGTAAGGAAGTTGTTCTGAGAGGAATGCTGCAGTAACTTGGTTTATTACAGCTTGTTAGCTGGGAGAACTTACTGATAAGTTCAGAATTGATACTGAGTTTGAAGACTGGTATTTGACTATTGCTTCACCTAGTTCCATCCAGGGAGACCAGGGAAAGCTCGAGGGTCCCGAGGAGTCGCTGTTTGAGCGCTCTATAGGAGTTGGTAGGGAGAAACGGCCTCCCATTGCTGTTGTTGTCCCAGTTCCAGAACAGGTTCTACCATCTATTAAATCTTTGTTTTAATATCTTTTATGATTGAATGTTAGATTTGTAGTTTATGGTATAAAAAATTAGATGGATTAGTAATGGAGTGATATCAGTTTATTCGGTAACAAAATCTTTTGATGAGAATTACAACCCCACCTATTTTTTTCCATATCTGGAATGACCAGACCGTACTCCAGTATAGGGGTGAATTTACAAATACAAATAGTATGATTAAAACATAGAATAGTATGTAATTGAATCATAGAGTAGTTTCTTTGTGTTGATTTTTAGAAGAAATATCTTGGTATCAGGAGTAGCATTATTTCGTACAGAAAACTGTCAAATCTTTTAGAATAGAGAAATAAATTGAATTGTTTACTGATAATAATATGTACCAGTAGAGAAAACAGTTCTTGATACTATAGTTACTATCAGTAACTTTAATTGCCTATTTGAATATCAACGAAGAGTAGCTAAAGTATCTATTTATTCCTACAGGTATTTTAGTATAGCAGAAATTACTTTTGAAAAATAATATATGTTATTCATTTATTTCTGTTTTACTTATTTAAGCTTAAATAAAAACATATAACTGCTAACCTATACTATTTAAGCTATTAACAGTGTAGAACTTGATTAGTTCTTTTACATTCTTTTCTTTACAAACATTAAATTGTAATATAATACATAAAATATTTCTACACAGTAATTAATACAGTAAGTATAAGAAATTGATAATAATAGGCTATTTTTATTCTATGAGTATAAATAAAGCAAAGAACGAATTACTATTACCATATAAACTTACAAAGGAAACTAAGTATAAATAACAATGAAAGTAATAGTACTTCAGTTAAGGTAACAACGTTATTACAATAAATAATAGTTACTACCCAATTATTTTACTTTATAAAGATAGCATTATCAGGTAATTACAGTAATACCTTAATTTATTCTTGTAAACCAAAATTATAATATAGATTCTGTACTCCAGAATAACTGACAGTTACATAGTAATTTTATTTTATACACCCATCTACTCCATTCTGAAGGGTAACAATTTCTACGTAACTATTTATCTTTAAAAATACAGTAAGTCAAATATATAAACATTGTACAGAAAATATTAACATTTAATTATAAAAATACTACAGATAAAGAAATCAAGTATATTATCACACAGGATATAAATAACAGTGTAGAAGGCTCGAACTATCGAGCTTAACAAATATTGTAATACTTAATTAATAACCCCACAGTTTACAAAAGAGTATTACAAATTTACAATGATTTTTTTAAAAGAAGAGGCTGTACGTATTTCTCTTACTGTCAATTTAGGGTTTAACCCTATTAATCCAAAATATATAATTAAATCAACAACTGTGGAGCCAAGACCGTATTTTCACTCACAGTCGTATTAAAAATCAACAGAGTAAGCCGAGCCTCAAATACTATAATTACAATATAAATAAACATATAAATTTAAGTGCTGTAACATAAACAAAGAAGTATAGAAAGTAAAAACAATATTAATAACTTGTATGATGGACTTAGGGTGAAAACCCTATAAGTTCAAAGTTACAACAGAAGTAGAGGTCTGGGTCGTAACCCTTTTTCAAAGTTTGTCTCACGGCCTTGTGTTTACACAGTCAAGATAAATAAAAGGTTGAATGGCTCTTCAAAGCCCTCGACCTCTGCATGTATTAGAGAGCATGGCATGATTGCCTTCTGTCTCTTCTACTTAATATACAACACTTAAACACAAAAAGGGGAACTAACATATTCAATCTCGGCCGAAACCGGAGCACCCTCGCACAGCGTAGGGGTTTCTTCCACTAACTCAAAGTAACAAACAATTTAACAAGACAAACTGAAGCTGCAAGGGTTACTGGCCTCATTGCGTGAACCCTCAAAAGTTCCAAAGGAACCCCACAACGAGAAATAGCCATGGTGTAACTAGGCTTACCAAAACTTGTAAATGCTACTCAATCATTATACCAGAAGCCACGTAGGAAGGAGAACCAAGACCTGTAACCACAAGGAAAACCGTAATGTTAGAATTTTTTAAGCTGGATAATAAATTTATAGTTAAAACAAACAACGAAGATGAAGAAATATTCAGTATCTTTTTACCTATTCTTTTATGGAGGCGCGACCACCAGCAACAGCAAGACAACCACCAACGCGACAAGGTAACCCACTGCGGGAAGGTAGAAGAAGATTAACCCAGCAACACTCAAATGCAATGCAGCAGTACAAGACTTCGATCGTCACTGAGGAAGGAGGTTATCTTAGTCAAGAGTTTGGGCTCGAGATAGCATGACAGAGAAAAAACTGTGGGAAGAACAGCCAATGAATGACCAACAGAAAGGCATGAGATAGGACAAGCTACAAGAAGATAACAAGTTGGAGGTTAACGTTGCAGAGGAGAGATGCAGCAAGGGTGAACCAGCACCGTCGCAGAGCGACAGGAGCCAAAGGAGAAGGAAGGAATAATGAGCTAGGGTTTGACTACGGCCCTTTTTAACCACGTAATGCATGGCCATGGTAATGCCACGTTGCCATTAAATATATTTTCTCGTGGTGGGTGGATTGATATAGTTCGAAGGATGTTCCACCTAGCAATGATTTCCAATCATTTTATCCATCAAGGTTACTCTTAGCATAGTTCCAAGGTCAGCGTATCATTCCTACGCTGCATGAAAATAACAAAAAAATCATTACTTCAAACATTTAATCTTGCAATCACTAAGGTCATGAAGACCCTCACAACCAATGCTTGGTAATGTATAATATTCATATAACTTAACAAGAGTAAACCCTCGATTGTTATGGTAGGGTTATCATTATAACTTCTCTTGCTAAGAAAATTAATATTCTCCATAATTTATTAATGTTTGGAAAAGAGGCGATTCCTCTATAAAGTTTTCTAGAACCATAAATTAAAGATTAAGATATAATTGATCTTGAACATGATCGATTCTCAAGCCTCTTATTCCCACCTTATACCTTAACTTATTCTTTATGAAATGTTAAGTTCAATCAAACTTTGGATTAACATAAAAGTATTTTTGTTTGGAAGATCTTAAAGGAGGATATTAGAGTAAAAACTATGACTTTGGTTCTATTGTTGTTAATAACCTCCATGGCTTATCTATGTTGGTTAGAATAGTAAATTTTGATAGAAAGATACAACAAGAAGAGTAGTAAATACTATGTGGTGACGACTCTTGCTTAAGGTAATATCCTTAATCATAATTTATGACTTGATAAGGTTAGGCCACATTTTATTATCTAAATGTTTCACTACAATAAAACAGTCAGGCCTTAAAAAGATTTAAGAGATGCAAACTTTTACGAAATATAGTCCCTTAAGGACTTGTCCCATAGTAAACATAAAGGGGATAGGATAAAAACCTGTTCAGTAAGATATATATATATATTTAAAGATAAGCTTCAGTTATGCTTGAAAACAGTTGATGAGTGAATAAGAACTCTATGCATTAACATTAGTATGGTTTTCTTAAAAGCAGCTCAAAGCAAAGTTGTAAGCTCTTTTATAACTTCAGAGTTTGAAAATAGAAACAGTAATACCTAAACCTTCTATCAGTTTGCATTTACTAAGTAATGTATTCATATACGAATGAAATCATACTATGGATTGTATAGCTCTGTTACTCTTACTCTATTATAAAGAATTCAGTAAGACATTTTCATACATCATGACTATAATAAATAAGGAATAGTTCCGTAATCATCAAGAACCATAAATTACTTCTACTAGAAAGAAGGCCAGTTTTCAAATATACCTCAACAGGCGTTGGAAGTTATTTAGCATTTATTTTCTTACTGAGCTTTTCTTTTGCGACGAACTTGTAATTATAGACCTTAGAATTTCGACAAGTAGCACCAAAACCTCTTACCTGTAGTCTGTAAGAACAAGAAACTTTATGCATTAGATCGAAAGCTAAGTAAGCCCAGTTTTGCATGACAGTCTCACCTTGTGGTCGCAAAGAAAAACAAAGTCAGTAAACTGAAAAGAACTGTTCGATTGCTAAACATAACCAAAAGATAATTCAGATATTGAAGGTGGTAATATATAACTAATTGAATAATTAGTTTACCGTAATTATGAAAATTATGCCTTTAAATTTTTTTTTTTTAATTTTTTGGAAATTTTGGGGTTTTCACAGTTTTTGTCATTCTTTAAAACCCCCAATGGAAAATATCTAGCGGTGAAAAAATTGAAACACATCACCCAGAAACCAACTAAAATCGTTCAAGAGTATGAAAATAAATTTAAATATTTGTTGAGTTCGATCGAGTACTAGATTGCGAATCCTTTTCTAAGACAATGGTTCATAGCGATAATAATAAAAAGAATCAGAATGCATATCCGGTCGCATGGATTTAATACATACGAAGAAGTACTAAAGAAGGCACTACAAATAGAGCTGGAGGATGATTATTGAACCTATTCTATCAACTGATGCCTAGAGGAACAATTATAAATCATGCAAATATATATTCATGAAATCAACCTAAGAGGAGCGAACCTGTGGTGTTCAAAATGTTCTATAGAAGGACACATAAAATATACCTGTCGACACGATGATCGTTGATAAGATGTGTGCATTGTACATGCAAAATTATTTTGTGATGTCTGTTAGGAATATCATATGCATTCAATGAAATAATGTCCATATAACATGAAGAATGCATAGACTAAATGGTTTTCCTTTTGCAAAACAATGTCACACAACACAACAGAATGCGCCTTGAATTTAAAAAACAAGAAAAATTACCATGTTGTCTATTAGACCGATACTGTCAACAGAACTAACTGACATCAAAGGAAAAAACATACGATAGAATGATCGGAGAGGTGACAATTACAACCGACAAGGAGGATTTAATGGTCCAGGGTGGAACAATGAAAGTCAGGGGTCTCGACCCCATCGACGAATTCAGTTCTTTACATGTTTTAACAAAGAACATATGTTTGCATACTGTCTTGGAAGGGCATGACAAATTTAAAATTTTGTACAAAGTGTGGTGTTGGCGATCACTCCTTTGAGGATTTCCCAACCATGATTGAGAAAATTATAAATAAAAAGAATGTTAATGCCTTTTTCAGTGTTCCCAAATGTGATATTGTTAAAACCAAGAATTTTCAGATCGTAACATGACAAGACACTAAAATTGGAATTGAAAATCCATAAATCACCAAATTGAACAAGAAAGATGATTATCCCATTTTGATTGAACATAAGCAATTATATAATAATGCTGCAAGAATATTCCAAGAACTCGCTGCACAAAAAAATATCGATGAAGTTTGACAGAAAGATATTAATGAATTGCTTAAATTATTAACTAAAGAAGAAGCAGTCACCAAGCTAATAGATGTAATGCATGAACTTAAAATAAAAAATGATGAAGGAAAGAAGACCAAAATCCTTTATCAACTGAACCAAAGGGATAAAAATGATGTTGACCCACTTGTTGACCTGGAAATAGAAGGACACTGTGTTTGATAAGTCATCCTTTATTTTAGATCACAAGTCGACATCATGACTTGAGCAACTTGGGAATTTCTAGGATGACCAAAACTCTATGAATCGGGTATATACCTAAAACTTGCCGACCAAGATTAGATCGAGCCAATTGGAGTATGAAGAAATGTCGAGATAACTATAATGAGAATATCAACAGAAGTTGATTTTGAAATCATCGACCCTAAGGAAGGATCCAATTCCTTCCCTGCATTAGTTGGTCGAACTTGGGGAAAGCATTGATCTCCCTTGATAAAGACAAGACACAACTTAAAGGCGATGGAAACAAAGCAATTGTACCCATTTATCCTTCTCAAGGAAAACCTTCAGTGGAACTTAACAATGATGACGCTGACATATGATGATTATACCAAGCGATAAAAAATGATGAGGATAATGTCGAGCCCAATAGTCAAGGGGAGCTCAACCTCAACAACTCCTCATCTGTTGGATACAATTCGGAGGCTAAAATCTATGACTAGAATATGTAAAACTATGAAGCACAAGCATGAGTCTGCTAGACATTTCAAGTTGTCCCAAAGAAAAGGGTACAACATTGTTACACATTTCCATAATCGCGAAGATTTTTGAGAGGAAAATCAAAGAATATCCAACATTCACACCTGTGAAGAATGAGTTGTCGGGTATCCCACCATTACGATATAAAGAAAAAGAGTCTCTAGCATCTCATGTCAATGAAGTATAAAAAATAGTAGGAGACCAAGGCTTACTTCAAAACTTAGTCGAAACCTTCATTGAACAAGTTGCACGTTGGTGGGATATGCACTAGTTGTGACTTTAGACATGGTGCACAGTGTTGACATATTTTGTCGATAGGTTTGGAGAAATAAAAATCACCTCCCAAGTGAAAATACCAACATTTACCTAGGGAAAAGATCCCCATAAGCACATCAACATCTGCAAAAAATAATGGAAAATAATGGGATATAGAGATGAAAGAATTTGACAGCATTTATTCCCAAGCACATTTGATGATTTTCCTAATAAATGGTATAAAATGGAAGAAGCCAGAGGATAAAATTTCATTTGGATGGAAATTAGAGAGAAGTTTGTTAAGGATTTTTCTTTCACTCTAGAGGATGATGCATTAAAGGATACAAGTAATCATATCAAAAGTTTCCTTCAACCGACAACTAACAAAATCCTGACATATACTCGACAGACATACAACTGATAGATTTCCACATGTAATAGCATCAGATTGATAGAAATTCAACATTCGACAAGACTGAAAATGGAAACCAACAATACTGATGGAAGAAGGAACATCCAACCATTTCAAAACCTATCAGAACAATTTTTAGATAGAATCAACAAAGAAGGATGAGCTAGAAAGGTTGACTATAGAAGGCTTTGCATCTACATTCACATAATTTGAAGAAGGCGAATGGAAAATTGATGAAACAAGAGCACTCGAGTGGATGCACACCCAACTCAAATTGAAATAAGTCGACATATCTAATGACAACCAATAAAAAATGGCAAATATTGGCTATTATTGGACCAAGGAATAAACAACAAAAATTGCAAACCTGTTGAAAGAGTTTTAAGATGTTTTTTCCATGGATTATAAAGATTTGAAGGGATTAGTACATAATATGGGAGAAATTAAAACTGACACCAATCCTACTTATTATCCTTTCAAGAAAATAACCTATAAGCTGACACATAAATATAAACACATTGTCATGAAAGAAATCAACAACATGCTCGCCCATGGAATTATCTATCCAGTCAACCAGGCCGAATGGGTGAGCTCGATGGTCATAAAACCAAATAAACATGATATTACAAGACTTCAGATCTATGTCGACTTCAGGGATATTAATAAAGTAACGCTGGCAGATCCATTCCCAATTTATTTTGCTGACAAAATCATCAACGAAGTTGCAGACCATAAATGTTATTTTTTCACTGACATATTATTTGGTTATAAACAAGTTCCTATTGTAAAAGAAGTTAAACAAAAAATGACATTTGTCTGTGAATTCAGATCATTTGCATAAAGAGCAATTTTGTTCGTATTGAAAAATGCACCTTCCATCTTCTCAAGAATTGTCATTAAAGCATTCCAAGAGTACATATACAAAACAATGGCTTTCTACTTCGATGAATGGACAATATATTCTATGATGAGAGACATTGTAAATGGATAAGATTAATGTTAGATATATGTCATCAAATACATCTATATTTGAAAATAAATAAGTGTATATTCACGAAGCAAATAGGAATTATTCTTGTACATGTTTGCAAAGAAGGCATAAAAGTGGATTTCACAAAAATCAAAGTTATTCTTGACTTGAAACCACCAGTAATTTCAAAGCAAGTTAGGATCTTACTAGGGCATACAGGTTATTATCAAAAGTTTATTCGCCATTATTTCGACATGATGTATCCAGTCAAAGAACTATTGAAAGAAAATCAAGAATTCAGGTGGATAGATGAATGTGGCGCATCATTCAACTTGCTGAAACTAAAACTAGTCAAAGCTCCTATACTCAGGTTTCCTAATTGGTCCATAAAGTTTCATGTCCACATAGACGCACTTGGGAATAACATTTAGAGCTATTTTGACACAACCCATGGAGCATGGAATGGATTACCCAAATGCGTAGAGAAACATAAAATTGAAGAAGGATGAAAGGAATTACTCTATGACAGAAAGGGAGGCACTAAGAATGATATTCAATATTTATAAATACTGAAATTATATCCTATCCATTCCATTTTTATTTTATAATGATCATTAGGCACTAAAATACTTAGTCAATAAACCCTTACACCATGGCTGAATTTGTAAATCACTATTACTATTTCAAGAATTCAAATTTGAAGTGATTGTCTGACCAGGGAAAAAAATGTAGGTCTCGACCATCTGTCGAAAATAGAATCTGGAGAAGAACCAATAGGGATTGACGATGATTTACCATATGCACATTTATTCATATTTGAATTCGTACCAATAGAATTGGAGAAAAATGCACAATGTTTAGAAGAAGGACAAGCACTAGAAGGGACTACAAAGAAGAAAAAGAAAATTTAAGCCATGAAAGCTACACCATTAATGAATGGATTATTATATAATATTGGACTAGAGGAAGTGTTGCGTTGTTGTGCCTTGGAACAAAAGAGACAAAGCATCATGGATGAAGCACAAAATGGACCTATAGGATTACACTATCAAGCCAATACAACTCCAAGGAAAATTCAATAGTTTGGATTGCGGTGGTTGAAACACAAATATTGTTAAAATTTTGTAAGCAAATGTGACAAGTGTCAAAGACTAGGTCGACCTATAGCAAGTGCTGAAATTCCCCGAATATCTATAAATCCAAGTTTAACTTTTAAAACTTGGGAGATCGACTTTGTTGGTCTATTTCATGTTCCTGGTCGACGAACAAGAGCTATATACATTATCACAACTATCGAATATGTCACAAAATGGGAATATGATGAACTTGTTAAGAATTGCACAAGTGAAGTAGCAACTAAATTCATCTATGAAAATATTGTTACATAATTTGTCTATCCACTAACTTTAATCAGTGATCAAGGTTCTCACTTTATTAATAAGACACTATCAGTACTAATGAGATATTTTTTGATTGACCATAGAAAAGTACAACATATCATCCATAGTCCAACGATGCGATAATAGCCTTCAACAAAACTCAAACTAAAGGTTTGACAAAAATATTTAGTATCGACAAAGATGACTGGGGTGAAAAAATACCAACGGTAATTTGGGAATATTGAATGACATATAAAATGTTGATAGGACAAACCCAATTTAAACTTGTCTATGGGAAATAATCTATCATATCCCTACAATTTTGACAACAGGCTCTGGTAATAGCATAAATACTACAACTTGACATCGAATAATCTAAGAAAGACATATTATTTCAATTGTCAAAATTGGAAGAACAACGTCAACTAGCAATTCATCATCATGAAGAAGTCCAAAAGCATCAACCAAATGCATGTCATGATAGTCGTATAAAAAATAAGGATATATCAGTGGGGATCTTGTACTGCTGTATGATAACCGGATTAAAGAAAATCCGAAGAAGGTTTACACTGCATGGTTAGGTCTGTACATAGCAGAAGAAATCAACACCAATGGATTAGTTCGTCTAAAAACACTACAAGGAAGCATGTTCAGAAAATTTATCAATGACGCAAGGTTAAAATTCTATAGAGTATATCAAAAGGAATGTTGTCAACCAATGGGCATATCACCATTGGCCAGCCATCATGCTTAGGTTTGAAACGTTCCTTTAAGTATAATTATTTTAATTACCATGTTTTAAAGTATGATTTTGAAAATTTAATAAAAAGTAGTTATAATCAGATGGAAAAAATAGTATAAAAAGGAAACTAATACATGGGTAGTGGTAGGTTCAACATGATGGTATAAAAGGGAGAGAGCACATCCAATGATGATGCAGGAATGCAAACAAATAAAAGACCACCATGCATGAAGGACAGACATAATGAACATGATCGACAGAATGAATGTGATTGATGAAGAGAAGCAAGAAGACAAGAATCCACTCGACAAGAATACATCTGATGAGAATCAATCATATGAAACACACCAAAGCATAAATAAATTTTCTTGACCAAAAAGCATCAAGTTGATAAATGGAAGAAACTAAAAATAAACAACCAAAATAAAATAATGGAGCAAAAAAGCTAACATGCATTGGAAATGGTGTTGATGAGTTGTCAATCAAGTAATGTGCATTTAATATCTCCACCAACTATGTGTTTAATCCCCTCACCTACCATGATCATTCCCAGGAATGAAATTCCCACTTTAAATACAACACTGAAAGAAACTTGGGCATTTATTTTCCAAGAACTCTAGCAACAAAACTCAGAGACGACCAAACTTGTACCGGAGAACATCACTACCACATAAATAGTAGTCTAAATTTCATGGAAGATATCCCAAACTACCACCTAAGCCAAAATTACAAAGATCTGGAAACTGGAAGAAGAAAACACACCATTAAAAACAAGACTATAGAACAATTGAAATTTCAATATTGAGGAACAAAAATGGAAGTGAACATGGAACACAATAAAAGGACGGGGAAAAGAATCAAATGGAAAATGCTGAGAAGAACCGTTGAAATTGCAGATAACTAAATTACTAAACTATATGAATGCACCCCTGCTTGACAAATTTTGGTGGAATTAAAGAATTAATCGCTCAATATGTCGTTAGTCGATACCACATATGTGAATTGTATATTAATAGTCCAATTAAAATCAATGGAGACCTCATTTCAAAAATTATGGGGATTTATAACAAAGGAGATGTTGTAAGCATTAGAGTTAACTCCACCTTAGTCAAATAATTTACAAGAACACCAACAAGTAGGAATTCCAAAGGGTTAGTAATCAAACAGATTCAATATAAGAGCTACATAGTTTTCACGAAAACTGTGTCAATTGGATTGACTGCCACAGGACGAGGATCTGACCTTAAAATCAACATGCTTGAATCCATAGAGAATGTTGCACAATGAGAAAAAATATACAAGTGGGAAAAAACACTTGGCAGACATTATTTAGAGTGTTTGTGAAAAATGTAAAGATGAAAAAAGAATAATTAGGTTCCCATCCCTGATTATCTGGATTGCTATGGCATATCTATGATGCTCTAGTGACAAGGAATTCACGACCGACAAAGGTCCCCTTATGTACAACTTTAAATATTTTACATCACAAGGGTGTTGACTAGGAGTGACAACATACAAGATATTTCTGGAAAATTGGTTTCAAGTACTTAAATTCAAGACATCTAGAGGGTGGATTCCACAAAATATCTGTTGATGTCTACCGCTGAAAACAAGTATCCAATTAGCACCCGACCATACCTTTATATGGTACCTGCAAGGAGAAACTAGAGCAGCAGAGGAAATCGACTTTTATCCAAAATTTGACTAACTGTTTGTAGAGTTATCTCTCCAAACCAATACAATCATACCAATCCTGGATTTGGTAAGACTAAAGAACCAAGAAATTGTTGAGCCACTCACAGATGCAGAGAAAGAAGAACAATATGAAGTACACCTATATATTGACACATTTACAATGCAAGCAAAACAATTTTTCGAAAAAACCCTTTAGGAATTGCCATTACACCTCATCAAAATTCACCTGATTGATCAGAAGACTGTTCATAGTCGGATCACCTAGCGCTGGATGATGAATTAAAAAAAGAAAACATCTCCTGTGTTGTCGATGAAATTTTCAAATCCAGACATAATAGAAGACCCAAAACAATAGGCAATGGAAAAAGGAAATTAGTATAGCAGGAGCTTACGAAAAAAGAAAATGCCAAAATCTATGACCAATCCACTCATGTACTTGAATATGCTACCCGTCATAAAATTTCCATTGCTGAAAAAATTGCTAAATTTATTATAGAAGAAAAATAAGCCCGACAACCGTCATGCCAAATAAGAAAGAAAGTAAAATTCATTGAATTGCCACATGTCAACCTTACACAAACCTCCCCACCCATATCCCAAATTGTTATCACCGAGAATATTGACACCCCTATTGAGTCGAATAATCCTGAACACATTCATTCCTCTCTTGACTGACCATTACTTAGACAAATTCATTTGATCCAAAATCATGTACATATCCACCCACAAATTCAAAGAGATGCCAAAATACAAGAATTCATTAGCCACTTACATTCCATTCTACCTAATTTGAAAACACTCATCGTCAAGAAAATAATTTCTCTTACACCAAGTAAATAAAACATCCTACCCCCACTAGGAATCCACATCCCATAGCAGGCCCTCTCTCTACCATCAGGACCAAAAATTGTTGCTTATGCTACAACAATTATGAAAAAAAATCACAACCCTGAAGGTGACATTAGTTACAAAGATTTGATTACCATCAAGTTTATTCCCTTACCTTCATCAAATCCTATCCATGTCGAAACCCCTAAAACAACTGACATACCTGACTCGTCAAAACATAGTCCTCTAGAAGAAACCTCTTCAACAGGAATTCCCAATCAGACAAATCCTACAAAACTAACCCCTACACCACCTACTGACATGATTGGAACACCTCACGCCCCCTCTGGATGAACCAAATTAAGTACCTCCTCCTCCTCCTCCTATCGACTCGACTACTACGACCCAGATGGAAAACTAATAACAACATCAAAAACAAGATAAGGAAGCAGACAAATACCAAGACAAGGATGATGTATATAAGAATAAAGAAAATGAATCATAGAAAAAGAAGGAAAAATAAAAAGAAAGGAAAATGAATAGAAAATAAAGGAAAAGAAAGGAGAGAGAGAAGCAAGATAATAAACAACAATAACAACATCAACTCCAGAATCAACCTAATATTAATCTATTTATACCAGTTCGGTCCTATATCTTTGTTTAACCCAATGATATCCACGTATGTTGAGCTCGACTTAATTTCTTATGCTATCGTCAGAGAACAAATAAAAATATGAACATCTGACAAGGACCACATCAAGGAACTAGAAGACGAACACAACATATTTTTTACTAAGTGAGAGGAACTAGTCAGCGGGTGTTACCACACCAACCATTGACATAATAGTAGAGTACGCTAGACAAAGTCTATGAACTTTTTGAAATAGTCATGTCATCCTTCAAATAAAATATAACCAAAGAATGACAAACCTAGGAAAGAGAAACAAATTTTTTGACTACAAATCAATACACAACATTTGGAGAGAATCGTAGTCAGCAAGTCCAATATGCCGAAGAGGCTGAGACAACTGCATAAGTGTTAAGAAATTGGTACATATATTATGGAAAATTATTTATTGAAATGAAGAAATCAAGGGAAATAAGGGCTTAGTGTGACGGACCAGTGGATTCTGGCCCAACATTGGTCTATTAATTGTTTTATATTTAATCTAAAAAACTATAGCTAATCTTATATTTCAGTCTCATATTATAATAAACCTATAAACTAAATCAAACGAAACGACTACTTCAGCTGTTACGGAGAGAAATTCCTATGGCTTGGGGTACCACAACAGACAGCTTGACTCCAGAAATCAATCCTTTCCAATATGCAATAGAAATTAAATGTCTAACACTAAAGAATCAGACCTCGTACCTTATTTCGGACGGTTGAAGTAGATCCCCATTGAGCTTTCCAATCTTCAGCTTGAATTGATAGATTACTTCCTCAACAAGAAGTAAACAATACAAACATTCTATATATCATGGTGTTAGATCTATTCTAGCATATATAATCAATAATGTATAAGCATTTGACATACTAAACATTCATTCAAACACACATTATTGGATAGGAAAATATATTTCTATTTATATAAATCAGATATTACAAGATACAACCTCTGACGGCACGTCTGCGAACCGAAGAAACTGAATCCCCCACTTGGGCCTCCACCACTTCAATCCTCCATCTCTTGATAGCAAGCTCACAAGCAAAAGGCAAGCTTGGGAAGAACACAAAAGTGCTCCAAGGGACAAAGGGATGCACACTCAAGCATAAGTTTCAGCAACAATGGACTATAGTTTCTTTGCTCTCAATTCTCTCTTATGCCTTCAATGTACCAAGGGGTTCCTTATATAGCTTTTCAAAGGGGTAATGAAAGGTTGAATCCGAGCGATCTCAAGGCATAGGGAAGGCTAGGAGTCAAATGAGTCGGATCCATGTCAAGGAAAACTCCAAAAGGATTTGGATTATGCACACATCCCGATGTACACGGTTTTAGTGGTCAAACCCGTGTATATACGTGCTTATAGGTTAAAAAGTCACGTGTATCATTTTTCATGTGTTTTTAGGGATGATCAGGGAAACATAGAAGGACAAAAAGTGGTCCATAGGGTCTAATGAGTCTACAGCGGGATAGGGGAAGGCCATACAAAGTGTGATTCACCTGGAGTGGTGAAATCCGCTATAATAGATGCCCCCTAATGTATGAGATCAGAGGGGTTATACGATGGCCGAAATACATTATAAGTCCATCCCAGAAGTGGAGTGATGAAGGATCCCAAATGGAAGACCAGCTACCTAATCAGCATAGTACAATAACACAACTCTGCACATAACTGTAAGTACATATAGCAGTCCCAGATACATAAGAGTACAATGGACATGAATAGGCATAATACATGATATCACATATGTGGTCATCGCCACGTACAATATACATAGATCAGAATATCCATGATGAAGATATACAAAGGACCATGATCTCCAAAATGGCTAAAGATATATAATATATCAAGATCTCCATAGTGGCTGGAAATGTCTGACATATACTAGAATCAATTCACGAGAGCTAAAATCTCATGAACACTGGCACGATCAAGGAGGTAGCATATGAGAGATGCCACCAATCTGGAAAGTCTTCTACACAAACTACTATGAGTACATGCCCTACTATGCGAATAGAGGTGTTGAGGTCGAACATAGTAGTCCATTGTCTGATTACCGGTCATTAATGTATACCGTTAACAGACGCGAGATCACCAATCGATAATGAAAATGAGAATCAAGGTACTAGAGTGAAAACTAACAAGTGTGAATAAATGTGTTGAGGTCAAACACTTGAGAGGATCCATCGATCAGGGGACATTGATGTATTCCCAAGAAACTGTCGATGGCGAGAGAACCTGCCACTGATGACTGCAAGTCTCAAGGCACTCAACATGACTCTAGATTCCAATCCTAGAATAAATGATCTGAAGTCGATGGGATGAAATCCGCTGGAAGGAGGGCATTAAGGCATCCCCCATCATCCAACATGAGGTACTCAGCAAAGCTGTATAATGTGGAAGGACTCGATCATAAGGTGCACGAATAGTAACTGTATCGCGAATGGCCGACTCAGGTTTCAACTTCCTTCGAACAAGAGCATAATGACATGTGGTGACTAAATGAAGGCAGCATAGACTCAATATACAAACTGGGACATCTCTGTGACACAGGAGGCATCAACAGAGGCTCCATAAGGACTGGAAGCTTAACCAGTCGGTGGAGATAAACTCAGATAAATGAGTACAGCTCCTAAAGTCAAACTATAAACCAACCAATGGATGTGATATACAGTGCTCTGTTCGAAGGCGACATGACTCGACAGCTGCCAAAGATAACATCTTTCCTTGTTCGGATTTTTGGTTTTTTGATTTTTTTGGACTTTTTCAGTTATTTGAAAAGCTTGAAAAAAGAATAAACTAGCTTTATAGTTACAAACTAGGAGGAAATGAGTGTCACAAGGGCAAACAAACTAGTTCCAAGCAGTGGAACATACCTATTCTCAATGCAAGGATACATGTGTAGGATATCGACACTCGGGGGAACATCCCCTCCCGGTAAAAAGGGAGATCAAGCTGCGAAGGATAAAAAATGGGTCTGCATGGATAGACATGAGACAAGCTCGGGCTATATGGCTGAAACACAATGTCAGGGAAGCCGGCGTAAAGCTCAATAAGGTAGACAAAGCTCATGATAATGCATTCACAACTTGACATAAGGGAGTCCTGAGGGAAATAGGCCAGCATAAGATCAAGAGGAGTATGAGGCTCTTGTGAAATGTCATGGCAGTACTATACAATGGACTCCCACACCCTAAAGGAGAAAACGTCAGCATGGGAACCAAATGCCAATAAGGCGCTAACTAGGGTACCCATGTAAGGTGAAGCTCTACCACTCATATCATGCCACTTCTAAAGCAGCAAGAAGGTTCCGTGACATAATAAAGTGGGTTCGTACCTAAGGTCATGGTGATATGGTCATAAGGTCATGCAAAATGCAAACGATGGTGAAACCTAACCTATATGCCAGTTTAGACATGACACCTAAGATTGGCACAAACGATTCAATCCAATGGCTATAACGACACTGAAAAAGGTCTTCTACATCACAAATTATGTCAAAAACGGTCCAAAATGGTTAGAAAATGTCGAAACTATAGGAAAGGGGGTAAAATTTTTCAAATATTTGAAATTTTTTCTATAAATAGTAAAAAATATAAATCATTTGAAACTTTTACCCATTTGAGCTCTGATTTTCAACTGCAAATTCCAGGAGATCCAGCCGGCGGACTTCACAACTGTTTCTTCCAGGTATTTACTCATGATCTCCTCTTGCATTTTGATATAATTTTTATAGATTTTCATGGTTAAATGAATTTTTTAGGCCATCCCAAAGTGTGCGCTGTGGACCATGTGGAAATCGAGGATTTTTCCACGTATAGGGCTGGATATACGCGGAAAAGGGCCTCAAACCCGCGTACATATGCGGGTGTTTTCAAAATAGTCGCGTATGAGGCCGCGCATATGATTTTTCAATAAACTAATGGGTAATTTTGCAATTTCTTTTGCAGGATGGTGCTAGAGTGGAGAGAGCATGAGCATGGTGAAGTAGAGGAAGCAGTAAGGGTCGACTTAATGGCTCAACAAGCTCTTCATGCATGTGGACTCTACAAGTTTTGGTGTCTTGGTGGTTTGAGGGCCAAACCAAGACTGCTATAGATGCTGGTAGACTATTGGGATCGAGACTCGAAGTCCTTCTGTATTGATGGGATGTCCCTCACTATAGAGGTGGAGGACATATACTTTATAACAAGGATTTCTAGATGAGGGGAGGTGGTGAACCTTCGTTCCCATGGTGGGCCAGGAGGTGGCCTAACTATTGATGAGTACATAGCCGTGTACTGTTATCTAGACACTGAGAAGGTGGGGAGTCAAGTCCCTACCAATGCTATACAGGTGCTGGGCCTAAAGGCCATATTGTTGACACTGGGTAGGATAGCCGGCTTAGCATCACTCCACCAAGCCTCGCGGCCTCTGATGTTCTATGCAGTGGAGTGCATGAGACCCACAATATATGACTGGAGTACTACACTACTGATCAACATGAAACACCCGCTTAGTGAGTGTAAGGCAGGAAGGGTACAAAAATTCAGGTTCAGCAGTATTCTGAGCACGTTTTTCTTCAAGCGTGTTCCAGGATTGAGCCCTAGAGTGGACATTCCTCTCCACGGGGTTCGAGATCTAGCCCAATGGCATTGGGAAGATGCTATGCGCCGACTGGGGGGTGGTAGGGTGGCCAACCCATATCCAGCTGACTTCTTTCCATGGTAGAGATGATAGATAGTTGCCATTGATGACTACCCCTATGCAGGGATAGATTTCTGGGGGGATCCAGACATGCCATTGCTCCCAGGATCGGCATATGGTGATATAGGTAACGAATCTTGACCCTCACTCCTTTAAAAAAAAATTTGAGTTATTTAATTTTTTTGTATTTTCTTGATTATATGGAATCAAAAAGACATGTTTTTGTGTGATAATACATAGTGACATCTACCATTTATGTGCAGATGTGGGACCACGACATCCAGAGGGCTTCCCTCGTCATAGACGGAGGGGAAGAGGAGATGACATCATGGGTGTGGATGCGGAGCAAATGCTCCAGAGCATTCAAACCAACTTTGTGAGACTGACCCATAGAGTTCCCATGGTGCAAGTCGAGGACTTTCCTGAGGCCATGCAGCAGCAGGTGGTGGGTGTACCACGTGCATGGGTGCATTTATTTTGACGGCTAGCTAGAGCCGTAGTGACGTTCCATGATCACAACCCTCCTCCTCCTCCATAGGATTAGACAACTGGGAGTGTATATTTTTTTTACAACCATGTATTATATGATGGTGGCTTTAAAAGCCCCAATTTTTGTATTATGACACTATGTATTATCACATTTTTGATGTATATAATTTTTTTTTATGGTGATCGATTTATTTATTTACATGTGTAAAAATTGTGTTTGTGATTAATTTATTATGAATGAAACAAATGCCAATCTAACACATAGTTAGCATATGAGTCAGCAACTTGATTATTATTTCTTGGAATGTGTATATATGTTATATTGTCAAATTGTCGTTCTAACATACTCACACGTAAGAACCTTCTTAATAACGTCGGATCTCTAACATGGTACAAACCATTGAGTTGTGACACTAATAACTCCAAATCAAGACGTACCTCAAGAGATAGAATGCCATGTAAAATGGCATCCCATAGAAGCTCAATAACGGCGCTATATTCAGCAACATTGTTGGAAGATGGCCGTAGACATACACCTCCTGAAGACAGTACCTGACCCATAGGAGTATAAATCACCCAAGCAGCAGAGGCTGAGTGTTGAGTGTGATGGCTTGCACCATCCGCGAATCCTATGTAGGTGGAATATTCCATTGACATCTGCCAAAAGAAACGAAAACTAATCACAAACCTGATCATGATAAGAAAAATACCTAACTATGCAAAGCTGTACAATAATATACAACAAGCAGCCTTGGCTAAAGATCATGCATAGTATTTTTTGAGATAGAGCCCATTTCTAGGCTCCGCCAAAGTTGTTCCTTCGTAATCCACTAACTCATACACACCCTTCTCTAACACACGTTTGACCACATAAGGACCACGCCACATAGGATTAAATTTCCCTGCCCCCAAGGGTTCTTTCGGTTGATCTCACAAGAGGATCAAGTCTCCTTCACTAAACACTCTTGGATGGACAGACTTATCGTATTGGACCTTAATGCGATGTTTATTAACCTCTAGAGCCACCAAGGCATCCTAACACTGCTCATCAAGTTGCTCAAGGTGAACCAAATGCTCCTCCAAAGGTGAAGTGTCTGGTAAGAGTTTCCCAGCTAGCTTCAACAAAGGAATCTCACATTCAACTGGAAATATCAACTCCACTCCATGTACAAGCTGATATGGAGAAAAACCAGTGGCAGTCTTAACAACGGTTCGATATGCCCACAAAGCAGGATATAATATAATGTGCCAATTCATCTTGTTTTGTGAGATGGTTCGTTGGAGAATGGACTTGAGTGATTTATTCACTGCCTCTACCTGTCCATTCGCTTGAGGGTAGTAAGAAGAGGAGTGCTTTTGCTTATACCCTAACTTGAATGCCAACTCTTCCATCATACGGTTCTAAAAGTGCGAGCCATGGTCAGTGACAAGCTCTTTCGGAATCTCGAACCGAGTAATAATTTGGTTGAACACAAAGTGAGCGGATGTCTCACCGTCAGATTTTACTGCAGGCATAGCCTCAACCCATTTCGTGAAGTAATCAACAGCCACTATAATGTGAAGGTGCCCCCTAGCTAAAGCTGGGTTGTAATCCATAAAATCGAGCCCCCACTTAGTGAAGGGACCAGCGGTGATAATGGGATGTAACGGGGCAGGTGTCGAGCGCATATTACGTGCGAACACCTGGCAAGGGTTGCACCTCTTGACCTCATCGACACAATATTTAAAATTCGATGACCAGAAATAACCCGCTCTCAAAATATTTTGAGTTGTAGAAAGCCCAGATAAATGACCACCACACGCCCCTCTATGGCAATCATTCAGCACTACCTCAGCCTCCTCATGAGTTAAACAATGTCGTAAAATGGAATCTACCCTACGGTGGTACAAAGTATTGTCCACTATAAGGTAGTTCTTAGAGACGTGACATAATCATCGTCGTTCATCTTGCGAGAGGTGAGTAGGGGTCTTCTGTGTTTGTAAATATACTATGATATCCCCATACCATGGGTCTAACGTTGAGATTAAGAAGATGTGTTCATCGACAAACGTATCTTCACAAACCAACTCCTCGGCCTCGCTCGGGAAATCCAATATAAGCTCTGCAAAAATTAAAGAATTCTTCGATTTTGCCGAAACAAACTCGATATCGAATTCTTGTAAAATGAAAATCCATTTATTATATTTTCCCCCAATCATCCTACGGGCGAGGACGAATTGAAATGGATTGACATGGGCCACAACCAAGTTTTGGCGAAGGAGAATATAATGTCTCAAATGCTGAACCGCATCTACGGTAGCTAAAGCAAGCTTCTCGACATGAGAATAATGAATCTATGCATCAATAAGGTTTCGGCTCAGATAATATATGACATTCTCTTGGAGCTCCTCATCCTCTTGAACCAAAACCATACCAATCGTCTCTAAGGACACGGCCACATATAATAGAAAATCACGGCTATAATCCGGAGGACTAATCACCGGGGCCGATGCTAGGGCTCACTTGCGTGCATCAAAGGACTCATTAGAGGAAATTTGGGGTCTAAAATGGGCCTCCTAAGGAAAATAATAAAATAATAGTTAAAATAATAAAATAATAGATAAAATAATAGTTAAAATAATAAAATAATACTGATTAATTTTGGAGGAAGAATGAAAAAACTACTTTTTGTGTTCATATTTTCGACATATCTCCCTATGTATTTATTCAAATTCTGAGCAAGAGAGCTCATTGGATGTGGAATTTAATTCCGCATCCAACGAGTACCCACACTGCATACTTTTGGCAGACCCCACCACCCCAAAAACAAGAAATACATGAAAAAATGTGATGATGACATCATCATCACATTTTTTTAGGTATTTCTTGTTTTTGGGGTAGTGGGGTCCATCAAAAATATGCAGTGTGGGTACTTGTTGGATGCGGAATAAAATTATGCATCCAATGAGCTCTCCTGCTTGAAATTTGAGTAAAAAGACATGGAGATATGTCGAAAATACGAACAAAAAAAGTAGTTTTCTTTTATGACAAATATGTCAATTCAACCATTATGGTTGACTCATTTTATTGAAATTCTATTGGTTCTTGAATTCCAACTCACAAAATTTGTTGTTGGCGCGTTTTCTTATAAGGCCCATTTTAGGCCCCAAATTTCCTCTAATGCCTGGGCTTGCTCATCCCATTCAAAGGGAGTATCCTTCTTCAAGAGATGCATGAAGCCTCTAGTCAAACTGGCAAAGTTGAAAAAAAGTCTTCGTAAGAAGTTTTCGATGCCTTGCAAACACTGAAGATGACGAATATTTTTCGGGGGAGACAACTGAAGTATTGCCTCAACCTTCAAAGGGTCGACTCTTATACCCTCTTTCGAAACAATGAATCCTAACAAATGACTTGACTTCATGCAAAAGATGCACTTATGAGGATTTAATCTAATTGAATACTGCCGGAATTTTTCGAATACCAATCTCAAGTGATAGGGATGATGCATTCTCATATGAGAATGAGCAGCGAGGTCATCCAAAAATACTTCAATAATAGACTTGAGATCATGGAAGATCAAGGTCATCGCCCGCTGAAACGTAGCTCCGGCATTTTTAAGGCTGAAAGGAATTTTTCGATATGCAAATGTTCCCCAAGGATAAATAAATGCAATATTATGTTGGTCCTCAAGTTTAATCTGTATCTGATTATACCTGGAAAATTCGTCCATAAAGGACAACACCTCGCTACCCGCACACTCATCCAATATCTGATCTATAAACGGTGTGGGGAAGTTGTCCTTAGGACAGGCACGATTCAAATTGCGAAAATCAGTGCATATGCGGATCGCTCCCTGCTTCTTATCCACCGAAACGGGGTTTGAAACCCACTCCATCAAGGGAATGGGATAGATGAAACCAGCTTTCAACAGCTTCTCTATATCTGCCTTAATGGCAGGTGCTTTCCTAGGATTCACGGTGCATAAACGCTGTCGAACAGGCTTAGCATTGGGGTAAGTCTTAATCTCATGTTCGACAATTCAAGGGTCAATACCTGGCATCTCATCATAAGACCAAGCAAAAATATCACAGAATTCCTTGAATAGCTCGGTATATTCCAGAATATCAGCATGGGAACATTTCGCCCCAATATAGACATTCTCTATTGTGCCAGGATTGTGAGAAATGTTGATAGGAATCATTGACGATATGTTCGCCATGTTTCCATCAGCCATCGGACCAGGAGAGCTTAATGGAACCATAGGACTACCAACTTTCTGACTAAGAACCACCCTAAAATCCTCATGCTCTAAACGATTGAGCTCAGGAAGAAAGTAAGATCTATGATGAAGTTCCTCCCATGGTGGCTCAACTCCCGACATAGCCTCAATAATCGCTTCATTCGAAGGGAAAACCGTATCAAGGTAGTCATGGGCATGAGAAGACTGTACTGCCCATGCCGGCAGCACATACGGTTCTTCCTCCTCCATTCGCAAAGAGGAAGGAGTAGGCTCTGCAACACTCTTGAGATTAGCTTGATAAGCTATCATAGCTGCAGGAAATGGCATGCTCGTCTTGACGGGCTCACTCGAGGTACTCGGTGTAGGAAGAATCCAAGGATCTTCCATATGGGTCGTGTGAAAAGACACCGAGGTCATAGATGTCGAAGCCTCATCAGAACAAGATCCTATCATGAGGATCAGTGCAGGAAAACTAAAGCTTCCCATAAGGGATGGATACATGCCTACACCCACACTCTAGTTGCCGGTTGAGAGTGCTCAACGATCGGGATCGAAGCTCCTGAAAATGCGGTAATAGATGGATTCTTGAATGCCATTTGGTCAATCGTTGCAATCTTCCCGTTATGAGGAAAGCATACAATGCAGAACAAGGAAGAATCAATGGCTTGCATACTATACATATAGTTCCTACCCAGCAAGAGATTGTAGTCAACGGGCGCATCAACCACCTCAACCTCTATCACAATGGTCTTCCTACCCAAATGGACTTTAAGGGAAGGAAGGACACCATGCGGCCTAAAATATCTCCCATCAAACGCAGTTAACATAGTCATTGATTTAGACAGCTCAGGAGAACCCAGACCCTTCCAACAGGACAAAGACATCATAGAAGCAGCAGCTCCCTCGTCAATCACAGTACGCTTGATGATCATATTAAGACATTCTACGTGTACCAAAAGAGACACATAGTAGGGAAAGCGAGGCTGCAGTCCTGCGGTTTCAAATTTGATCACCGAGGAATAATCATCTCCATTCACACCAAGGGTAGAAAGCAATGCCTTTCTTTGTGAAGGACAACTCTGAAGCACTTCCAATGCAGACATCGCACAAGGAGTATGGCCCAAATCATCGACAACTGAATAATTCTGGACGGCTCGGGCATTTGGATTATGCCCTAAACGCTTAAGGACTCCCTTAGGAATGCGAGGTGCAGCCTCAGGTTTATCCGCAGGTTTCTCAATGTGCAAAGGAGTTCCTGGTGGACCAGGCTCTTTGCCTGGGCTAGGTTGTGAAGAACTATAATATTTCGCACGAGTCACAACTTTTGCAGCACATACCATGTTAATGCACCCACGACCACTTCCCTCCGGTGGATCATCATCACTAGACTGGTCATGGGACTTCGAGTTCATATTTTGGTTATGCGGTAACGGGTTCGTTAGCACAGCCAGGCCTTGTGCTAAGAATCTCAAAGCTTCTTTAATCCGAGGGCACAAGTAAGTGAGGTGATCGTCCTTACATAACTTGCAAGGGAACTTAACCTTACGTTTAGCTTGCTTTCCCCCCCCATCATTTCTAAGATTCTTGTCATTATTGTTAGCATTCTCATTCTTATTCTGACCCTTTCGATTATTATTTTTACCCTTTTTTCTATTCCATCCGGGCTGCTGGTTACCCTTTTGGTCCGATGATTGCACAGAAAGTACATTCATCATTTGGGCAGGTTGAGATGAAGCCGTAGCTTGTCCTGAAGCATATTGGTTGATCGACAACTAACCAACTTGTTTTGCAACCGAATCTGCAGGTTTCGCACTTGCACAACCCACAATGCCATCGGCATGTGGTCCAGGTTTGACTTTGGGATCAAAAATGGAATGAGGAGCATTGGGAATAATCTCATACAACAAACCAGGCTAAGCATAGATCAAGTCCAGTTCCTGCGCCCTAAAAATCGCTTGTTCCTCATTCTGCACTCCATATGTGGAAACATCCTTCGCTATATATGAAAATAACGGCTTGAGGAACCACTCGAGGAGGAACTCCAGCGGTATAACGGCTTTAATTAATCCCTTATGTCTACACCACTCTTGAATTTGATCAGAAATATGGGTGGCTTTATCTTGCCGAAATGTCGACAAGAGTTCAGTACCAACGTCATAGCGCACTGGTAGTTGGAAGTGATTAAGAAAATTCATCGCAAGGTCGTCGAACAAAGTGAAAGCGCCCCTAGGTAAATCTATATACCATTTCATAGCAGGCCCTATGAGGGTGAATTGAAATAGTCTCAAACAGACTGAGTCCTGATGTAATGAATTCAAAGAGCACCATAGGTGAAATGTAGTAACGTGTTCACTCGAATCCTCTCCCGGTTTTCCTTTGAACTTAGGTATGTCCGAAGGAAGCTTGGTAGGGATAGCCGGCCAAGCCGAGTCATGAGCCACAGGATCGTTCATAAGTCTTGATAAGTCAGGAAGATTAAGCATCATGAGGAAAGGGAGCCTAGGATGATGAGGTCGATGGACCGCTCCCGGATTCATATAGGTTTGATTACCACCATGGCCTTGGCCATAGTGCCCTCCTCTTGTATGACTCGCATAGGGTGGTGTGGAAGCACCATAATGAGGTGGACCTTGACTAGTAGGAGATACAAAGCCATAATTAGGAGAGTAAGTAGGTTGTTGATACCCACCTCCATAAGGTGAAGAACCCTATCTATATTGTACCCCGTAATAAGGTCCATAGGTCATTGCATGTGATGCCCCATGAGACACTCCGTAGGTAGGAAGATACGCTTCAGAAGTAGGAATATACATACCAGAAGTAGGGATATATGCTGCGGAAGTAGTAATATGACCTCTAGAAGCATGAACATAGCCTCCCGATGCAACGAGCGGTATTTAAACTTGAGACACAATTGGTCTAGTAACTGCAGTACGGACCTGACTCGTAGCCATGTGCCGACTCGAAGGACCACGTGAATAAGGTGGAGGATGTACATTCGAAGAACTAGGGGCCAAGGATGAAGGAATCTGGGTAATAATATATGTGCTATCGCCTATCGTCACTCATCTTGGGTCTGGTATCCTAATAGGATCGCTAACTCTAGACCTAGGAGGGATATATGATGTAGCTTCCACCATTGGGACAGAAGGTGCAATGTGACTAGTGTTCCCAAACCTCTCCGCAAGGTAAGGAGTGGGATTTCCCCCAAGCATAGTGTTAGGCTCGAAGTCAGATTTGACATGAAATGTCAAATCATGCGTAGGAAAACTAGCCATACCATAACTACCATAGCTAGTAGTGGCGGGTTCAAAATGAGTCTCGACGTCCTCCGGCATTCCGTACCGGTAACGCGTCAATGGAGAATCATCCCTAGAGTGAGTAGGTCTATCATGTATGGCTCCTATCTCAGAAATCACAGGACCTAACTCAACTAAGTCAGGTGAAGGATCGTAAGTAGGAGTAAATTTCCCATCATCCACACGAATGGGAGGGGGTGGTTCAGGAATACCTTCTAAATAATCCCCCATGGTGTGTGAATCAATGTGTGACATAGTCCTCCTGGACTGTCTAGGTCCCTCTCCCAAAGGAGGAGGAAAAGTAGAAGGCGGAAGTCCTGCTAAACGACGAGAATGGCGCGGAACCACACTCGAATCCACAATGGATCAAAAAATAGCAAAGACTCTCTATTTACGTAAACCCTAGGCCAACTATCGTGCATAGAGCAATCACTAATAAAATATAAATCCAAATGCAAGCAAACAAGGGATGGATAAGTGAGCTCCTGAATGAAGCAAGTATGTCTCACCTAGGAGAGGCTTGAGACTCCCATACAAAACAAGTGGAGGTACATAACCAATTATTGTGGCCCTCGGCTTCAACGCATAAAGCAACTGTGTTGTCCAACCCCAACCTGGCCGGGACACCTGCAGAATAACCCCTGCAAAGTACCCCCTCGATATCCTAGGTAAGGCCACTAAGGCCACCTCAATATAATCAATGCTTAGGCAGACAGTCGCAGGCGGGATTGACTGTATGGGCAGGGTAGCAAAGCTCGAAACTCTTGAAAGAGCCCCCAGATATGAATACAATCCTAGAAATATCTCCGGTGCTACTCAATTATGACTAGGGGTCATCCCAATCAATAACCGCTCACACTGCCTCGTGCTTAACTCCCTTTTGAGAGGAGGATCTTGAGAAACACTGGTTATACCAAGGATTTCACACACTCACCTGGAAAGACACCTAGATGTTGTTGTTTAGTGATCTTGGAAAATTGACTTACAATGAACTATTCCAAGATCCTAAAACCGAAGCTTGTTGGTGCACCTTAGAAAAGAAAAGAGTGTAATTCATTTTATTTAGCGTTGATTTTAGTTGGCTTTATCACTAAAAAATGGGATATGACCGTGCAACTAATGGTGTTATGACACAACATGAAGTAAAATGCACACCTAACAATCAATGCAAATGCATTGTGTCCATGAAAACAGGGTATGCTACTATGTGAAATGCACAATTTTTCTTCAAATGATGAATGCAAATTTTCCTATATGAAGTCCTAACTAGTACTCCAAAGCAAATCTAGATCTAGTACAAGTACAATGCAAAATGCAAAATGCAATGCATGATGATAAGCAAATGTTTTTGGATTTTTTGAAAATAAAAGAGATGCAAAAAGCAAAAGAATGATTCTATGACCCCTAGACTCTAAAAGCACACCCAAACAACACTCAAGCAAAGCACTAAGGTAAAAGAACTCTAATGCACTAATCTCAAACAAAATATCAAAAATTCCATGACAAGAACCTTCTTAAAAAAGAAAAATTTAGGCTAAAAAAAAACGTTTCTGGTCAGAAACAAAGGTCTAAACAGACTCAGGCAGTGCCAAAGGAGACTTAGCAAATATCAGAATTCACCCAGAAACCAATTATCTTCCTCAAAAAGGCAAAATCAAGGGCATATGCGACTGTTCGCAGTAAACCCGTGTGTATACGCGACTGTTAATCAGAAACCCGTGTACAGGAAGAAAGGTGCATAAAATCAAGGAAAATAGATAGGCTGAGACAAACATCACACCAATCAAACTCTACCAGGCATACATGCCCCCATACCCGACACAGAAATAAGAGAGAAAGAGCAATTCAAATACATTGAATGCTGAGAAATCAACTCCCAAAGGACAACTACTATGAACTCCCCAGCGGTGTCGCCAATTCTATTACAGAGAGAAATTCCTATGGCTTGGGGTACCACAACAGACAGATTGACTCCAAAAATCAATTCTTTCCAATATGCAATAGAAATTAAATGTCTAACACTAAAGGATCAGACCTCGTACCTTATTCCGGACGGTTGAAGTAGATCTCCATTGAGCTTTCCAATCTTCAGCTTGAATTGATAGATTACTTCCTCAACAACAAGTAAACAATACAAGCATTCTATATATCATGGTGTTAGATCTATTCTAGCATATATAATCAATAATGTATAAGCATTTGACATAGTCCAATGGATAAAACATTCATTCAAACACACATTATTGGACAGGAAAAGATATTTCTATTAATATAAATCAGAGATTACAAGATACAACCTATGACGGCACGTCTGCGAACCAGAGAAACTGAATCCCCCACTTGGGCCTCCACCACTTCAATCCTCCATCTCTCGATAGCAAGCTCACAAGCAAAAGGCAAGCTTGGGAAGAACACAAAAGTGCTCCAAGGGACAAAGGGATGCACACTCAAGCATAAGTTTCAGCAACAATGGACTATAGTTTCTTTGCTCTCAATTCTCTCTTATGCCTTCAATATACCAAGGGGTTCCTTATATAGCTTTTCAAAGGGGTAATGAAAGGTTGAATCTGAGCAATCTCAAGGCATAGGGAAGGCCAGGAGTCAAATGAGTTGGATCCATGTCAAGGAAAACTCCAAAAGGATTTGGATTATGCACACATCCTGATGTATGCGGTTTTAGTGGTCAAACCCATGTATATATGCGCTTATAGGTTAAAAATTCACATGTATCATTTTTCATGTGTCTTTAGGGATGATCAGGGAAACATCAAAGGGAAAAAAGTGGTCCACAGGGTCTAATGAGTCTGCAGCGGGACAAGGGAAGGCCATACAAAGTGTGATTCACCTGGAGTGGTGAAATCTGCTATAACAGCAGCTCTGTTGGTTTCTTATATAAGTAATAAATTAATAGCATTCAACAACAATTCCATGAAGCAGATGAAGCTTTAGAAAAAATATTGGAAAATCAACTTGACATGGAAATTAAGAGGCTAGAAATCCTGGAGAAGAAATAAGAGAAGTGGATATATCAAGAAAGATCTTCCATACTCAAAGTAGACCAAATTTGTCTACACCTCCATTGGTCAATTTCAGTTTCCAGCAACCAACATGTCCTTCTCGACAAAAATATGAGCAATATCCAAGATTAGCTAGTTGCATAAAAGATGGAAATACTCTCGTCAATCACCACTCTGACCATCGACATCCAGAATTCCTTATGCACCTAGGAATAATTTCAACACCAGTTGAAAATATCTTCCAAAGAGATCGTCAAAGTTTGTGCCATCCATCAATCGACAGCTAGCACCTCTACTTCTCAACAACCACAGAAGTACAAGAAGCATTACTCAACAACAAATTGTTTCCTTCTCGAGCATATTATTGATCTCCCTGCTCTCTTCGGATCAAGAAGTGTTTTTTTGGTGGGAGAGATGTTGGAGGAGTCTAGGCATTTAGCCAACTAGGTCCTCCGATCGACTACTTGTCGGTACAGACTTGTTAGTTGGTTAAGTCGACAAGACCATTATGTAACTAATTATAATCTGTATAAATATAGGTTGGAGAGTCGGACACAAGACATAATGTAATTGATCGTTGTACATACTTTGTATAGTCTTTGCTGAGTAATATAATACTTCTTTCTTCTATATCCATAACTTTGTATTGTGTGTATACAATTGTGTGAATACTTGTTTGATCTTCCATGATGTATCATTGGTAACTATGCAACTTGATTGACTACAACACAAGCGAATTAGCTATTGGGAATACATGTATTTATCTATGGGAGGTAGACTTACATTGATTATATATTTGTTAATGGGAATCCCTATTTATTGTGTTTCTTTAGTCAGAATTCCTCAATTTGTCATCAATATCATAAGAAAAAATATATTTATTTCCTATGGGAGAGCTCTAGGTGTTAGAATAGTAGAGTCAAGATAAACTAGTTAACCTATCTAAGCAACAAACAACATGTAATAAAAGATAAGAACAAGAAAAGAAAAGGAGAAGATACCACCGATATACGTGGTTCACCGTAATGGGTTACATCCATGGGAATGTAGTCTTCTATTATCTCCAAAATGTCTTCTCCAATCTTACAAGAGAGCAAAGCACAAATACCCCAAAGAATATAGATGATGTACAGCAGTGTCACAATAGTACTACTACTACATCAAGAATACATGATGTGTAGAGACTCACTTGACCCTATTATATACTAGGAGATGAAGAGGAATTACTATCACATATTGCATGTGGGATAATATAATTCTCCAAAATAACATCTCTTAATACAATACCATGGACAAATACTCTACACAAGTAAATACAACACCATATAAATATGGGTTAAATGTATTACTCTTTTACATAAGATTGTAGACAACTTCTGACATAATACAAAGACATTATTACCTTCCAAGGAATATAATATATTCCAACACTCCCCCTTAATAATGGTTGGGAGAAGGGCCCATAAGTTAACACTAAGGAAGGAAGGAGTTATTATTGCTCCCCCTTGATGACAACTTCCAGAAGAACCAAAGCTGCAAATAAGAAGAACACTTCGATTGATGGAATTTGACGATGAATAACCAGTTCTCACTAAATCATGAAAGTGCACACGAACCAGGTTGTACGATGAAAGAACCAACAATAAAATGCTGAGAACATGTGATGGAATTCAATCACAAGATGCCTAGATCACCACAAGAATCATCACAACCATACATGATAGTTGAAGAGCTCTGATACCATGTTAGAATAATAGAGTCAAGCTAAAATAGTTAACCTATCTAAGCAACCAACAACATATCATAAAAGATAAGAACAGGAAAATAAAAGGACAAGAGAACACCGATATACGTGGTTCACCCTAATGGGTTACATCCATGGGAAGGTAGTCTTCTATTATCTCCAGAATGTCTTCTCCAATCTTACAAGAGAGCAAAGAACAATTACCCCAAAGAATATAGATGATGTACAACAATGTCACAATAGTAACACTACTACATCAAGAATACATGATATGTAGAGACTCACTTGACCGTATTATATACTAAGAGATGAGGAGGAATTACTCTCACATATTGCATGTGGGATAATATAATTCTCCAAAATAACATCTCTTAATACAATACCATGGAAAAATACTCTACACAAGTAAATACAACACCATATAACTATGGGTTAAATGTATTACTCTTTTACATAAGATTGTAGACAACTTTTGACATAAAACAAAGACATTATTACCTTCCAAGGAATACAATATATTCCAACACTAGGAATGATCATAAGTATCATCTAGTTAATTGGAAGTGATTGGCATTTCCCAAATATTGAGAGGCCGGGACATCAAGAATTTGAAATGGTTTAATCTGGGCTTGTGTTTGAAAACCATGTGGTGTGGGTTTTTTTACAATGATTTGTGGAGTAAAGTGATTAAGGGAAAGAATGTTAAAGGTAATTCTATTGTTCAATGGTTCAGATCTTCTAAATGCGCTATAGGTGGGACTTCAAGTATTTGGAATTGTTTCAACAGAATTTTCCATTAGATCAATAAGTGAATTTCATGCAAAGTTGAAAATGGTAAAAGCATACTGGTGGGTATTGATCCCTTGCTTGGAGTTAATGGAATTTTTTTGTTATCATAACCTTTGTTGGAATATTTAACAGAGTTTGGTTTTGTCACGTTAGCTCATACAAAAAGGCCTCCGTGGTTAAATCAAAATGGTTTCTATTGGATTCAATAGAAATATTTAGGATTGCAAGGTCAATGGGATGCAGAATGGGATAATTACATATTGAGCCTAAATAGAACAGGTATCATATTATGTGAAGCATAGGATACATTGGTTTGGTGTTGGAACAATAATTTTGGCTAGGTAAATGCAAAAGATGCATATAATTCTATTGTCTGGTATCTGGTGGACAAATAAACTAAATGGTGGTATGTAAAATTATGGAAATGGTTTATTCTGATGAATCTTCAATTATTTTTCTAGTTGAGATTATAAAATCTCCTTTTGATTTCATACAAATTCATTACAAGAGGTTGGTAGGGTCTTGGTCTTTGTGTCATGTGTAGGAAGCCTTGTGAATCCAGTGATCACCTTTTCATTTTCTGCAAATTCAATAAAGAGGTGTGGAATGATATTAATGGAGTTTTACATCTCTCACAAAATTGGGGCACTTTTAATTTAAAGGACAACTTCAGACTGTGGGGACATTTGGTCTTTCATCATAAATTACTACCTATTTTTGTTTCTTAAAAAATTTGGAAAATGAGAAATAAGGTAATATTTGAAAATGTGCTTCCAAATTCTCAAGTATATTGTATGAGAAGTGTGGGTATATACAAGGATTATTTCAAAGGGGTGAATTTTTCTTGTCAAAAATCTAGGACTAGTCATTCATTCAACTTTTGATCAATAATTGTTTTTTTTTATGGGGCCTCTTCTTTAGGTTCTTGTGGTCGTTGAATGGTTATAAAAATTAATGAACATAATTTCTTCAATATTCGTATGGGGTGTGGTAACGTTAGTAATACTAAATCAAAGTAGGTGTCTCTTTTGGGGGTAATGCATTTTTCCCTTATAAATAAATTATTTCTCTTCAAGTTTATAGAGATTCCGAAGTCATTATTAAATAAGCTAAAGGTATCTATAATTTACAGGTTCTACATCTAGATCAGTGGTGCTTAAGGATAAAAAACATGTTAGAGGAATGTTTAGATATTAAATTTCCACATATCTATAGAAATTTCAACATGAAAGTTGTTTCTCTGTTGAAAAAAGAAGTGGATATTTCATATGGCTCTTTATCTTTTGAAGAATTTATTGCAGGATTAATTTTGTTGATAATATGAACCAGGAGGTAGTTGGTTGGTTTTTGTGTTGTTTATGGTAGGTAATTTCTCTTTTTTTGATAAGATTTTGGCTAGTTGTGTTGGTAGTTGATGGTTGTGTGTTTTTGGGTTGATGCTCGTTTTCTTGATAGATGGATATGAATATTATGTATCTGGCCTGGGATTAAGTCATGTTGTCAGACTGTATGGATGCCATGATAACACTACTACTTGTAGTAATGCTGGATGTAAGAATTTATTGTTCTTTGATTCCTTGGATTAACAAGAAAATGATTTTTCTTATATATATATACACACAGACACACACATATATATAATGGATAATTTACTATAATTCGTACAAATTAGGGATATGTGTATACAAATAAATAAATAAATAAATAATAAAAAGGAGAGACTTATTATTGGTAATTAAGCTGAAAAATAATAATAATAAAATTGCTAAGTTCAAAATTGATTAATAACATAACATAATTTTTTATTATTATTACTTTTTCATGAAATGATTATTGTGGAAATAAGGCTACCCTTGTTTAGTCCTGGTAAAGTAGGTTTGCACTTCTCTGATGTGGTTTTATGAAAATAATTGAAGGACTTTTTTTTAAACAATAGAGTACCTAGAGATTAAGGCCTAAATGGCCTCATTGATTTAAGACTGTTGCTACAAGTAATATGTTCTCATGAGATTTTTTAATACAATAATAGAAACTATGCTTATGCTTACTTTGGTTTATACATGTATTGAATTAGTTATCCATCACTTACATAGTACTAATGAAACCTTGTAGTCATGATATAAAATCAATATGCATGGATACATGGACATCAAAGATGGGGTGAAGGGACACCACCTCTTGAAAAATCCACACGGACAACCACCGACACCATCATTGGATATGGTTCTCATTTTGCACTTTCTAGAGGTAGTAAACAAAGCACTCAGGGAGGGGAGGAAAGTGCAGGAGGGGTTATATTAGATCCTAGAGTAAATATTGTCAATTATTTTTCATGGGGTATATGAATAAATTTCAACAATGAGGTGGAATGGATGGTGTTGTATCATGGAATCAAATTAATTTCGATTATAAGCATAGCCAAACTAATAGTAATAGGAGACTCAAGACAAGTGATTCATAAGATGAGGGTTCTATATGATAAGGGAACTACTAGATGCAAGAGAATTTATAAGAGAATTATTCATCTTAATAAACTATCAAAAGTTTTATATAACCATGTCTTTCAAGGGAATAATGACCTAGATGACACCCTTGCTAACCAAAGGGAAAGGATAAAACAAGTAATAGTAGTTTATGCTAATGTAGATAAGAAGGATATTTATGTACCTTGAAAAAATAATCTCTTGATCTCTAAGAAGAAACGTAAGGATGGATTATGTATGTTGTGAGAGGCCCCTGTTGGAATATCGGACAATACTAAGAGCTAGGGGGGTGAATCTATATTGATAACTTTTAACAATTAAAACCACTTGCAATTTATTTATTAACACTCATGATCAGCAAAATACATAGAAGAAAAAATTATCATGGAATCCCAATTTGGTAAACCACCAATACTTCCTATTACTACAAAATTATATTTACAAATACTTTCTTCCTTCTACTATAGACAAGGATGCTACTACACCCTATTTACCATGAATTATTGGAAGGAGGCTATGACCCCTTGGTTTATCAACTACTACTGAAAGGATGCTTCTACACCCTATTTACCAGCTACCACTGGAATGAGGCTACAACCCCCTAGTTTATCACCTGCTGTTGAAAAGATGTTGTGATACCTTATTTACCAGCTACTACTGGAAGGAGGCTACACCCCACTGGTTTATTAGCTGCTACTGAAAGGATGTCGTGACACCCTATTTACTAGCTACCACTAGAAGGAGGCTGCGACCCCATTACATGCATATATCTTGCCCTAGCACCACCCTACCACCCTAGTATGTTTTTATCAAACTCCCAGATCTGCTTATGTCTCCCTTGGTCTCTATTTTACTTGATGCTACATCGATCTAGACTGCAGAGATGCCTTACTATCAAATCAATCTTCTGTTTAAATATCCATCATCATGCCTTATAAAAAATCATGTCCTTTCAATTTTGTTTATCATTCCCTTTCATCAAACCATCACACAAATTCATTGTGTCCTTTCACAACATATTATATCTATGTTTAATTAACATTAAATAAAAATACTATGTTTATCATTTTGATTCTATTTATATCTCTTTTATAATTTATTCTTGTAGATTATGGTTTTGATTTCAACGAAAGAACACTTTGACCTTTTTCAAATACTAACATGTAAGCTTCTTATAATGTGCAGAAATCCTTCACCTTAGTTGCAGACATTATACTTACATTGTGCGTGTATATTACATACACCTATGTGGACATAATGTGTGTGCATACTACACAAACTTGTGCGAACATAATATGTGTGAATATTAGATACACCTTTGTGGACATATTGTGCATGCATATTCCTTAATATTGCAGTCATACTTCATATCCAGTCATACATAATTTTTTTTTACTGATTTGGAGGTTTATTTATCACACTTGTGATCACTAGATGAGAAACCAAGACCATAGCTCGGTGGAAGAAACATTAAGGAGCATATTGATATCATATGATAAATCTATTGACACATGGAAAAACTATGGCATGCATTACCAGATGGCCCCTTAATCTCCAGTATTAACACTAAGACAAATTTTCATTTATTTCAATAGGAAAACCATCTTTCCATAATTTGTGGGAAACCATTCCACAATTTATTTTTCCCAACGTTCTTTCCGAAACAGACCTTTTCGCATTTTACCTTCCGCAATTAACTTCCTAAAATTATGGATTATGGATTGCAGACAATTAATTTTTTGTGATTACTTTTCCGCAACTACCTTTCTGTAATTAGCTTTCCGCAATTGTCTTTCCGAAACGACCTTTCTGTAATTTGTGGGAACTCATTCCTTCTGCAATTGCGGGTTGCAGATTGTAGACGTGCATTTTGACTTTTCTCAAAAATTGTTTTCACAATTTCCTTTCTGTAACTACCTTTTTCAATGACCTTTCCGCAATTGGAAACTCCTTTCTTCCACAATTGTGGATTGCAGGTTGCTGGTCTGCATTTTGATTTTTCTCGAAATTGCTTCCACAATTCGTCTTCTGCAAGACTTCTTTTGCAATTTGTGGATTGCGGATTGCAACTTCTTTTTGCGTTGTAGATTGTATATTATGGGTCTTTATTTTGACTTTTCTCGAAATTGCTTCCGCAATTCGTATTTTGTAAGACTTCTTTCGCAATTTGCGGATTGTGGATTGCGGCTTCTTTCTACATTGCACTTGCGGATTGAGGGTCTGCATTAAACTTTTCTCGAAATTGCTTTCGCAATTTGTCTTCCGCAGAAATTCTTTTGCAATTTGTGGATTGCGGATCGCATATTTGCCTCCTAACTTTTTCGAAATGGGATTCCAAAAATTTCTTTCTGTAACTCCTGTGAACCATCGATCTCTTTGTGTAATCCTCTTCATCCGTTGATGAATTATCAAACAAATAAATTTACTTTGGTGCTCCAGAATGTTATCTTCCACTCAAATTTACTTTGCAGACCCTTTTCTTGCCATCGATATATTCTCTTGATACAATTTGAACCATCCAACCTCTGCTAAATAAGATGACTGCAACTCCACAACTCTGCGTTGATTGATCAAAGGATCGATCAATCAAGCTCGATCCGACTTGATCCCCTCGTTGGATACCCTCATGTAGGATTTCTAGCCTCATCACATATGCCACATCATTATGCATGCCATGCCATCTCTTCCTTTGTTATTGCTTTGTCTTAATTGATTTTTTCTTGCCATCATGTCTTTGGTTATTCCTTTATCATTACTGAAATCCTTTGACATCAATGAAAAATTCATTCAACATTCTCCCCCTTTGGCATTGATGGAAACATCTAATGATTCTCCCCATTTGACAACAATGACAAAGGATAACCTATTATTCCTTTCCAATCTTTCTTCTTTTAACTTGACTTGGTACTGACCACTGTGCTATGATTTGGTTAAAATTTTCCTTTACCTTCTTGTAGTGGGTGCTTGAATACGAGTTTGGATGAAAAGTTCATAGAATCCCCGTATCATAATGCTTCCTTTTGTTCCATTGATGAGTTTTTCGTTACTTCAAACCAATGTGATGAATTTCCAGAGAGAAATTTCTATGTGTGAGTAGTGTTGGACTTCTATGCACCGTTTTTCACATTAGCTTACAAGATTTCTCACAATGTCATCTTTATCACTCATCAAACATTTTTTTGTATGTATATCAAGGTTGTTTATGACGATCTTTGGATGGCATTTGTCTTGGATGGAGTCTTTAATGGAAATTAATTTTTGTGGTCGGAAAACCCACGGGTTACACCTTCCACTGTTCAACAAAAATCTTTCCAATACATTTTCAACAAAAATATTTGATACAATTTCACATACACACTTCCATGAGAAAACTTCACCAACTGATATGTGCTAGAATCCTAATTGTTCACTTCAAAAGTCTGCCAAATCTGTGTCTCGAGCAGTCTTCTCATAGTGAGCCTTCCCATATGTATTATGTACTTTCTTATTCATGCTTCCCATAAAACATGGATATATAGTGAAAACGTTTTCTTACTAAGTGATCATGTTCAATAGGTAACTCGAGCAGGTCTAAAAGATTCCCTGTGACTGTGATTTTTTTTTTAAATCAGTCTATTTTTGAGTTCATTCAGCTAACCCGTATCTTCTTCAGGACCTTCAACAATTTTTCCTTAAGACTCTTTCAATATCCTTGTTCATCCATGAATATGTCATCATGCCGTCATCATCTGTCACATGAGTGTTACATTAAGTCTAATCTTCATTCATTGCTTTCAGATATGCTTAATCCCACATTCATATTTTAAAAATAGTTCACTGAAATTTCTCATTCTTACAGGTAATCTATTTTCATATTCCTTGGATGTAGTTAGCTCTTATAATAATCACCTATCTTCCCTTCATCACAATTTTGCTCCTGGATTTCTTAGACTTAAAATATAAGTGTGCTTCAACAATTTACTTGTCACCTAGATGGTCTTTAGGCAAGTACTCTTATGACTCCTCAATCTGATGCTCTATGTCTTGTCTTTGAGGAAGATAGATTTTATATTTTTCAATTTCTTTTACCAAATGATATTAATTATTTACAAATACCAATTGCATTTTTCTGATATTTACTCCCCCTGAGTATATGATCCCTTCTAATGCTAATTCCAGGGTTCTCTTCTAGGTTATGGGAGATTTTAGAAAAGACATTCTCCTTTATTTCCACCATCATCACCTTCATCTCTATTGGTGTGTTCTTTTACATCTTCATCTTGCTTTCCATCATAATGTATGTCCCTCTTATATACAAAAATATTATGCTTAACATTATTTTTGGAAACTTCATTGATGCTTGGAAGCTTTGTTTCTTCTGAGTCTTTGTAATTTGACTTTCTTCTCCACACATTTCCTTGAGGTACCCTGCTTACTGTTCTTATATTTCTTTGTCTTTTGGGTTTTATCTTATATTTCTTCTCCTGTGTTTCCTTAGACAGTCTGCATGTATTGTTCTTACAATGTTTTGCAAAGTTTCCAACATTGTGACATATGAAACATGTAAAAATTCTTTTTTCTATTTGAGATGTTAGTGCCTTATTTTATTTTCAGACCTTGATCTTCTTATTTGATTCTATAATCAACAACCTTATGACCAAACTTGTGACAATGATGACAATATCCATAGAATGCATTGGTATATCTTCTCAATTTTTTCTTCTAATCTTCCTGTAAATTTTCTAATGTATGGGTGTATCTTTTGTAGCATCATCCCGACATTTAACATCTTCAACATCTCCTTGAGTGATGGAGATTGACCCTTTAATGGTATGTTCTTGATCATATCCAAGACCTGTTTTATCCCTGGGGAATCTTTGTAAGATGAGGACTTTATTAAGTGCTTCAGTACTGTCCTTGAATCTCTAACTAACAGTCAGTTGATATTTATCTTCTTTACTTCTTCCTTGAATTCAAAAAATTATTTTTTTAAGTTCTTGGAGTATTTGTTGCCATCCATTTCTTGTTGTATTGACTTGTGTAGTTCCTCTTGGAGGGTCTTGACTTCCTCTTGGAAATTCAAAAAATTTTCTTACAAAGATTTGTTCCTTCTTCTACATTTTCAAGTTCCTTAAAATAAGATATGAGTTCAGCCTCTAAGTCCACTTCTCCTTCCTTATCTGATTCATCATTTGGATCTTGAGTTTCTATTCCCATGATTAGACTTGCTTCCTCATCTTTACTTTCATATTCAAGAATAGAAAGGCTTGCTTCTGATATTTCAACCAATTTGACCAAGAGTTCCTTAGCTGAGAGACAAGGTCCTATATTTTATTTAATAGGTTGAGGTAATCCATCAAGTATGGATTATATTGTCCTTGATTTATTTTTCTGGGGTTCTTTCTGAGATGTAGTCCTTATCCTTTTTGGTGGCGAATAATCGGAGATCACTACATTCCATACACCGCATACTAATGACTGTAAGTATACACTCATTATTTTTCTCCATATTGCATATTATCCTTTAATAAGTGCTGGATCTCTATTGGAATCCATTCCTTCTTATTGATCCATAGTGGTTGTTAATAGGATCTTCCTTCCAGTTATTAAGCTGTAGTGAAGGATCCTGCTCTGATACCAATTGTTGGACTCATGATTGCCGTTAGACCAAAAACCACATGTGTTAATCTTTGTCACAATTTCCAAAGTTAGGATCTTAGGAGGCGATTAGTCCATGTCACGAAACTCACAAGGATCATTAAACCCAATGTCCAATAGCCCCTTCTCACTTGGAAGGATTGGACGCATGGAATGATACATGGAGAGCTCATCTATCCATGCTACCGTTAGTGCATTAAATGAGTTCTTATGCCTCTCGTGCTTATGTACCTTGAAGGTGTAGTCTATGCATGCGAGATGGAAAGGATTTCAATTATATAGCTGGAGGGTACTTTAGAACACCTCATTTAGTTGGTGGTAGCTGAAGAAGAGGGCGATATTTTATAAGGTTTGGTGAATAAAGAGTTGAGTGGCTTGATTGAATCCTTTCCTTTTTGGTCATTCAGTGATTTATCATCGCAAGAAATGGAGAAAAATGCGTCAGGAAGATGGGATGAGAACTTTGCAAGCTTAAAGAATGGGTTTGATGATTTCAAAGTTCATTTATGCATAGTTTTTGAAACAATTTTCAATGAGATACAAGAGAATCATGAGACGACTTCAGATATAAGGTATATTTGCAATTAGATATCATGATAAGACTCTAGAATAGATGACCTAGAACATGCCATGAAAGAGCTCATGGGAAAGGTGGATATTATCAATGAGGAAATATTGAAAATGGCTAAAATGACACAGTGCAACCATTGTCAACAGAATTTGGATGATGAAGTTCACCCAATAATATAACTGTCTGTCACTCAACCAGTCTTTGGTTATGTAGGAAAGAACAAGCAATTTATGCTCTCCTACAAACCTTTAGTCATATGTTTTTTTGTGTCATGTTAAATTTGTAGTATCTAAGGGTTTATCCCTCCTCTAGTATGGTGAAAAATCAGAATAGAACCATGCATTTTTCCAAATTTTAGTTAAGCATAGTTATAGTCTTTTATGTCCATATTTCTACTAAATATAGACTGATATGTATGGATCTGTAATGAATCGCAGTGCACAACTTTTTATAATGTAATAGTTTTAAGTTTCTATTAAAAAAAATAAACAAGGCACTCAAGGGGATTCTAGGTGTAGGTGTTACACTAGTAACAGAAGTAGAGCCCTTGCCATTAGGTGAGAGTAATATTGAACATTCAATGAACTTAGAGTAGGGACCTCATCCCCAAAACATCACTATGGAGATTAAAAAAATAATATTTCCACAACTTTTTGGGTTATGTGCTAGACATCGTGATGAGTCATGACTTGAGGGAATGATGAGGTGCTGCACATATAATGAATATGCCTCAACATAAAAAAACCAATATAATAATATTCCATATTCGAGAGAGTGCCTTGAAATAGTGGGAAAACCTTTAAAGACAACTGCATCTCACTCCAAACACTTCCATGGGAAATGTTTGAAGATATCTTTCAAAGATAGTACCTACTTACATTCTATGAGGAGGAGCACATAGGATTCATTCATGCCTTTCTTTAGGGAAACTGTTATGTGGAAGAATACATGATTCATTTCATGGAGCTGGTCAGGTATGTATCATACATGGACATTAATCAACAATAGGTAAACCACTTCATATATGGTTGAAATTTAAGATTAGAGCTCTTGTCTGGGTGTGAAAATCCTCATTAGTTGTTGAGACAGTTGAAAACTATCAATACAGAATATCATCTAAGTGGTAAAGGGTACCATAGAGGGGTGCACGATCAAAATTTTTGTCGTGATCAAGTTTTGTGGAGAAGGCCCCTTGAACCTTCTCTAGAGGATGATACTCTAGAGCACCTCTTTATGGAAACATACTCACACCCAAATTCATTGCATTAAATGGTTCAATGGTAGCTAGTGTAGTATAACAAGCATGATTAGGGATTTAGTAGAGTCTAAGGAATTCATGGGGATTAGTTGGAAATGGTAGAGGATCCAAGCAAAGGAATATATATCAGAGGTCCACACAAACTAATATGCAACCTCCATCCCATGGTTATTATTGGGGATGAAGGGGCCCTCATTACTAGTGAGACTACCACTATTTTTAATATGGTATTTTTCATAGAGAAGGGAAGGCCCCAATGGGGAATTTAATTAACATCCACCAAATATATGCAATGGTCAATAACCACCAAGATGGACATTGGTCCACTATGTTAATGAATGTTATGTATGACCTAGGGGTTTGTATGACTCAAATGAAAGTGTATATCATTTCCGTAGATACATACGACCTCATAATTGTATGGAATGACTAGAACTTCATCAAGATTTATTAGCTTGTTTCAAGAAAATAATGCTTTGTTTAGATGATGAAGGAAGGATGATTCAAATCTAAGGAATTAAAAGAAAAGTGTTCCTATGTTTCAATATATCAACGATGAATGTAAAATAATGTCCAAGGAATGTCTAAGGCATGGATGTTAGTTATAAGTAGTTGAGGAAGTAAGTGATGAAAATGGAGCCACTTTAGATTAGTACCCAGTATTATCCAAATTCAGAAATGTATTTCCCAAAGAGCTTCCTTAGTTACCTTTAGAGAGAGAAAATATTTTACTCTTGAGATAAAACCCAGTTCAGAGCCAATCTCCAAGACACCTTACTAGATGATAACTCCAAATATTTGTGAGTTGTATATGTAGCGCCTGAAAAAATTGTTAGACCTAGAATTCAACAGACCAAGTATTTCATTATGGGGTGGACTAGTAATATTTTTCAAGAAGAAGGATGGTTCCTTACATATTTGCAGAGAATACAAAGATTTAAATAAAGACAAAGTGAAGAATAGGTACCTAATACCTTGAATTGATGACCTATTTGATCAAATGAAAGGTGTGGTGATTTTTTTTTAGATCAATATATGATCAAGTTACCACCAACTTAGGATCAAGGAAAGTGATATACCTATGACTTCCTTTTGAGATTGGTTTTGGCACTATGAGTTAATAGTGCTACCATTCGGTTTGACCAATGCGCTAACAATATTCATGAGTCTCATGAATGGACTATTATGTAAGTACATCGACCACTTTATGTAGGTATTCTTAGATGATATTATGATATATTATAAAAATGAGAGGGAACATGAGGAGAACTTGCAGTTAGTGTTGTCATGCTTAAGAGAACAAAAGTCATATGGAAAGTTTCCTAAGTGTTATTTTTATTAGAAGGAGATTCATTATCTAGATCATATAATTCCAGGAGAAGGAATTTTGGTAGATCTATAAAAGGTGAAGGCCATAATGTATTGGTCAATTCCAAAGAATGTTCATCAGGAAATGATATTCATGGGATTAACAGGGTATTATCAAATGTTTGTGGAAGGTTTCTCAAAGATTTCAAAACCCATAACTACCTTGCAACGTAAGGGAATCAAATATAAATGGATTGAGGAATGTGATGCCGTATTCACTGATCTTAAAATATTACAAACCATTGCACCAATCCTACCAGTTCTTGATATGGATATGGAATTTACAATTTGCACAAATGCCTCAAGGCAGGGTTTGGGTGTTGTGTTAATGCAAGAAGTTGGATTAATAAGTTACATGTTGTGAAAATGAAACCTCTATAAAGATAATTACCCTACACATGATTTTGAGTTGATAGCCATAATATTAGCACTAAATCTTTGGAGGCATTACCTTGTTGGGAGAAGATTTGAGCTCAAATATGATCACCAAAGATTAAAGCATCTCTTCACTCAAAGGGATCCAAATGTCAGACAATGACGATGGAGTGAATTTATGAGTGAGTACAACTTTGGGATTTCATACATAAAGGGGAAAGAGAATGTAGTGGATGATTCTCTAAGCATAAAACCAAGCATTTTCTCCTTAATACCTTTGAAGGTCAATTTGAGGGAGAGAATATTGGGACAAATTCTTGAAGATAGTTGGTACCTAAAGGTTACATTGTCACTTTGGAATGGTAGGAAAGTGGGACAAAAGGGTATGATCTAGAGGAAAATAGATTGTTTTGATATTAAGGGAGGATGTATATTTCCGAGCAAGGGGATATTAGAGGAAATATCCTCAAGGAATCCCATATAGAAGTCTATTGTGAATATCTTGGCGTGAAGAAGATGAATGCAAAGATGAAGAAACTTGTTTTCTGGGTAGGCATGAAGTGTGATGTAATCAAGTTCGTTTCTATGTTCCTTGAGTGCCAAGAGGTAAATGTTGACCATCACCACCCGCCATGAATCTTTCAACCAAATGACATCCCTATTTCCAAATGTGAGGTCATTTCCATGGATTTTGTAGTGGAATTTCCTCTCACCTCTCAAAGGCATGATTCCATTATGGTCATAGTTGATGAACTAACCAAAATAATCACTTTCTTTTGGTTAAAGAAACCCATGACATCATTGATGCAATGCAAACATTCATAAGTGAAATTGTTCTTCTACATGGGTTTCCAAAGAACATCATCTATGATAAACATGGTCAGCTTTCATCTAGGTTTTGGACAAGTTTTCAGTTAGCCTTAGGAACTTAGTTGAACTTAAGCACAACTTATCATCCAAAGATAGATGGACAAACATAAAGAGTGAATTAGGTAATGGAGGACATGATTAGGAACTATGTCATGTATTGATAGACCCATTAGGAAAATCACTTACCCTTGGTAGAGTTTTCTTACATAATAATTACGAATCTCAATTAGAATTCCACTTTATCAAGCATTGTATAGAAGACCATGCAGAACATCATTAAGATGGGAAATGTTAAAAGACTAGGTGATTGTAGGACATGAGTTGATTCAGGAAATGGAAGAGTAGGTGATTCATATTACACAACAGTTAAAGGAAGCACATGCCAAACAAAATACTTATGTTGATGCACATAGGATTGACCAAACTTATAAGGTTGGACTAGATGGCGTTTTTATTCATATAAGACCTAATAAAAGTACTATTCAATTTGGAAAGACCTAAATTTATAGAACCCTTTGAAAATTTGGAGAAATTTGGACCCGTCGAGTATCACCTTGTGCTACCACCCTATTTGAATAAAACTAATAATGTTTTTCATGTATCCGTTTTACGACATTATACAGCTGATGAGTTTCATAAATTAAACTGGAAGGAATTGCAAGTTTTAGATGAGGGGACCATCAGGGTCAAATGCTAATGTATATTGGACTATAGGGTTCAACAGCTCAAACACCATTTGGTAGACTAGGTTAAGGTCCAATGGGACAAGTATAGCCTAGGTTCTACTACCTGAGAGGACGCAAAACCATGTGTCGTGATTTTCATGCACTATTTTGACTATAAATTTGGGATGAAGTTTTCTTAAAAGCGGGGGTATGTAACACCCCGTTTTGAATTCACTTGATAAACTACATTATTATATATTTTGTATTTTACTTATTATCCATAGAACATGGTTAGAATGATAAGATTATATTACATGGACATATGGAATTACTTGTGTTGCATAATTTATGTATACGTTTATGTTTAGGTTATTAATGATGGTTGTTATGTGATTTACTTCTAGCATACAAATTAAGATGAATATTTTGGTACATGGATACCAATTTAATTTAAATGTAGAATAAATAGATAAGGTACCAGGTGCATGATACATTGACAAACTTTCTTACGTTATTTTCCGATTAGTAACATATCAAGCATATATAAACAATTATATCATTACGCATGATCCTATGTTTCGTAAACTAACCCATATGTCAAATGGGCTAAGTAATCCAGGTAATATGGGATTGATGTGAGGTCGATGAAATGGACTTCAAAATAGGATTGGTATGCTGGAGAAGAATGTTTTTCAAAATTATTATTGCTTCCATTACTATGATGTGTGGGTAGGTGCAACATTTTAGTTAACATAGTTTCCCAAATAATTGGTTATTCATTGACATATCCCTAAGAATAATAAAAATGACACAATATGATAATGTAGGATATTAACCCTGGTTCTATTAAGGGCATGGTGGAATTACCCACTGTTTATCCTCTGAGTCTGGGAGGACTATGATAAGTCACACTCCCCAATATATGTGATGATGAATATTTATTTCTTGCAGGGGAAGCTTGGTTGATATAGTTGACACTTTCACTTATGTGTTCTATCTAGGGTTAATTCAATGTAGTTGATAATCCATGATATTCTAGTAGAGGAAATATAGGATATGGAAGACATTTGCAAACTAGAAAGGAGAAGCAAGTAGTTAAGGATGTTGAGGAAGTTAACTATTATAGTTTGATTACTTATGTGTGTTAAAACTATTTGTTTACTCATGTGTGCTAATATCAATGTGATATGTGGTTCATATTATATTAATGTGAAATAGTTAGTGAGATTGTTGATGCTTGATGAATGAATTATTGCCTTGCACACTTGATTGTGACATATAGGAATGATGCATTAGAGGCAATGATTGATATTCATTAGTAGGTGTAAAATATATGTTTACACTAGCTACGCATACATACATTATGCATGTACACCAATACAATTACTTGGTGTATTAATTATTAACTAATTTGTTAATTACACAATGAATGGTTTCATGTTTATGAAAAGCATAAATGCATACATATAAATATCTAGTAAATATCTAGGAACATTAATTATTAGTCGGTTGCATGAATTAATGAGTATGGTGGCTTGCCATGATTTTTTGGGGAAAAATGTCAATTTTCATTAAGACACATAACTTCCATTTCGTTTTATGGTTATTTTATTTTTAATTCTTTTATTTAAATGATTTAATTAGTATATCTCTATAACCAATAAAGAGAGATTCGTGATCCATTAATGGAGGTGGTTCAAAGAGGACTTTTGGTAAAGGGCAAGGAAAATTGGTTGTCCATGATATTTTTTGGATTTTCAGCGTGTTGGGAATCCAACTTCAACATTTCAAGCAGTTACTATTCTCATCTTTAGGGAAGCAACACACAAAAGATTTATGTCTAGCACATAATAATTTATGAAAATATGCATTAGAATTTTTTTATTTATAATGTTTAAAGAGCTAATATTTAGGTTAATAAAAACACATAGGGAGAAAGGAAAGAGTGTCAAGAGTCTTTTTTGTTGTTGGGAGGGTTAGAGACTTGAGGAAATTATTAGGGAAGGAAAAATTTTGGAGGAAATGGATGGAAACTAAATCTTGGATATATTCCATAGATATATTATTGGGTTGGTGTTATATCTCAAATCGACACCAACCCATAATTGACTGTAATTGTTCGTTCACAAAAAAAACAATTATGGTTTGAAGAGAGTTGATTTAACATCTATTGTTATGTCCTTGAAAATTCAAGTGAAACCTCAACCATTCCCAAATATCTTGAAAATTGTAATCCCAAAAAATGAGCATATTCACACCTAATGTTCATGCATACTACAAACCATTCACAACTTCCCCTTTGACAGGACATGAATGCAAGAAAAAGTTGCATTCACAACTTACACACTATTTGGAAGTGAACCATTCTCTCATTTCCATTGTATTAGGCTTGAATTTCCTTAAAAAATATGACAAATATATACAAATTTGAAAATGAGGGAGTAATGGAAGTTTCTGGAACCACCTTCTCAATTACAACTTCCCCAACCATTTGGTAATTGTATCCAACTTCCTTCATCAACTATAAGAAATGTTGGAATGATCCAAATGGGAGAGGACCTTTCATACTAATTTTATGCTAAAGGAATTGCTTAGCCTTTATTCTCCTTTCCCTTCTTGTCATTGGTCATTACCATTGATCTATATATCCATATGTGTTGAAGGTTTGAAATGGGATTTGTGAAGAATGTGAGCAGGAGTAACTTGGAGATCTAGTAGGTGATGATATGGTTGTTGTTGTTGTTGTTGGGACTTCAGGCACAAAGGGATAGGGAACCTATGGTTTTCCTTGGACCTAGTGAGTTATATAGGCTAGTCCTAGCTAGTTGGGAGGTAAAATCTAGTTTGGGTATTGAATGTGGTAGGAAAATGAAGAGGGATTAAGACTTGGGTGCTAACTCAAATAGTTGTACAAGTATTTTATTGATTCATTCCCTATTTTGATTAAGAATTTATAAGCATTTATTTCATGTTGTTATAGAATGTTTTATTAACATAGCTATAAGATATAATTTATTGCTAGGTTTATAGAAAAAATGTTTGCAACTATATATAAAAGTGTAATTTAGAACATAAGTTCCTTTACACATGGTATTAGAGCCCTAGTTCCAAATATGGAGCCATAGGGACTACTTCAAACTTGAAAGTTTCAAGAATACTATGTGTGTGTTGTGTTATTTTTAACATCTAGCAACACGATTCCCACATCATGCAATTTAAAAGTTATCAATTTGGGTTGGGATATTTCAAAAAATTTGGTAATGGAACCTTATGGTGCACTTTTTTGTTTATTTATATCTGCATACTCCTATTAAATATATGAATTTGATCTTTCAAATTGAAGTGTAGTTGGATAAAAAACTAGAGACCAGTAAGCTAATATTTCATTGAGCAAACCATTGGAGATATATGGAATAATTGATGTTCTATAGACCACGATCATGGATTGGGCAGTGATCACAAAAAAAAAGTGATTGAATCTTGCAAGGGTTTTGACAATAGGTAGGATTATCATCCTTCAAAAACCTTAATTCAACAAATCATGATGTAAAAGAAACCATATCTTCCCTAGAGAATAATATTTTTTTCATGATTTGTAGTTTCAGAGAGAACATATGGTAGTATTGACGGGCTTGGGACATTGGTGGTGAAGAATAAAATCCTCATTCACAAGAATTTTAGTGTCTCAAGAATTTCCAAGAAGCAATTCACATTGAAAATATGGTATTAGATATCTAGTTCCAAATATGGATCCATAAAGCCTAATTCAAACTTGAAAATTTGAAGAATAATGTGTGTGTGTGTGTGCATGTGCATGCGCACGGGTGTGTGTGTGCATGCGCGCGCATGTGCATGCGTGCGTGCGTGTGTGTGTGGGTGGGTGGGTGGGTGGGTGGGTGGGTGTGTGTGTGTGTGTGTGTGTGTGTGTGTGTGTGTGTGTGTGTGTGTGTGTGTGTGTGTGTGTGTGCACGCACGCGTTCGCATGTGTGTGACTTCTAACATCTAGCAATGATATTCCCACATCATGCAATTTCAAAGCTATCAATTTGGGTTGGGATCTTTCAAAAAATTTGGTAATGGAACCTTATGGTGCACTTTTTTTGTTTATCTATATCTACCTACTCCTATTATAGAAATGAATTTTATCTTTCAAATTGAAGTGTGGCTAGATCAAAAACTAAAGACCAGTAAGCTAATATTTCATTGAGGAAATAATTGGAGATATATGGAATGATTGGTGTTCTAGAGATCATGATCATGGACTAGGCATTGATCACAAAAATGGCGATTGAATCTTACAAGGGTTTTGACACCAGGTGGGATTATCATCCTTCAAAAACCAATCACGGATCTCTTGAACCACATAGATAAACTCACTCCAAAAGAATTTTAGAAAGAAAACTTTTTAATCACATTGGTTCAATAATAAGCTGGGAATTTCCAGATTTATATGAGCATGTGAGCAATTTTTACAGTGAAGTGTTTATAATTTTAGGTCTAGACACAACCTCCCCTTTTTTTAAATATTTACAATGGATCTATGAAATTTGCAACTTTTAATTTGTATATTTAAAAAATAGTTTGAGATGTTGGTCTAAAAATTAAAATATTTTAAATCAAAACTTTCAGAAAAATTAAAAAAACCAACTTTTCCGGATTATGAGCAATACCACAACAAAAAAATACTCATTGATAATGTTACTTTGATTGATGAAGATATATCTAGGATTGAGATTTGGAATCCTTTTTTATCATAATTGTAGCTCTCTCATTTCCATGGCCTTCTCATTAGCATGGTTTTATCACTTCCATGGATCTCTTCTCTCCATGACTCTTTTGACATGGCTATGATACCATTTTAAGAAATAGAACAAGCAAGTACAAGTCAAGAAACTAGTGGAAAATTCTTAATCCATTCTCAACCTTGATCTTCATACCAATGATGGTATTATATATTACAACAATCATAGTCATCTCTATATCTATATCTCATTGAACTCATCAATGGATAAGTATGAAAACTCATAAAGTGATAAGAATAACAATTGATATGATAGGTGATCTAGGAATTTGTGATTGTTTAGGGACTTATAGTCTAGCATCCCCCTCCACCAACAACAAAACCATGTGATTAGCATCTCTTTTAGCTTCCTTTTTAGCGTCCACTATCACTTTTAGTGGATTTTTCATCATTTTTTGGACAAAGTGGACGCTTTTCCATGGGATGGTGCTTTTAATGGCATTATTTGCATCCCTTTTTAAAAGTTGGAACTATTTTGGACGCTAATTATCATCCCAATTAATGCCCCAATTAGATTCCCGATTAGCGTCCCAATTAGCATCCAAATTCGCGTCCCAATTAGAATCACAATTATTTTCCCAATTAGCATCCCAATTAACGTCCCAATTAGAGTCCAAAAATGCATCCCATATAACACCAGAATAGCCTCCAAAAAAATGTCCTGAATAACATATCACCATATATTGATCCAGGGTGAGAAACAAGAATTGTGCCATGAATTTCAGAAAGAAAAACATCCAACATAGCACCAAGTATAGAGCCAAGAATTGCACCTAGAAAACATCCAACATAACGTTGGGAATAATGCCAGACATTTCGAAAGGAACCACGCTAGGAATTGCACTAGGTTTCGAGCTAGGAATTGTGTTTATAAAATGTCTGACATAACGTCTGATATATAATTGTCAATGATTATGATTCATGTGATAGTACTTTTGGATCTTGATTTATCATAGTGGCACCTAAATGATCGTAATCATGGCACTTTTGGATCTTAATTAATCCTAATGAGGGGTAAATTACCTTAATGTCACCTAAATTGCTTTAATGAAATTTGGGTGTCCCCAACAACATTTGATAGACCCTAATGGCATCTGATTGGAATTGGTAAAGAATTAGACCCTTAATTTAAATCTTGGTTCATAACAACCATCCTTAGTGTTACAAATCTTGATATGGCCACCATATTCCTCTTGTAGGCTAAAAATTTCCTATGAAGGGCTTATGCAATAACTAAGTCCCTAAGGCTCCAAAGTGTACCAACACAAGAAACTCATAATAGCAAATAGAATAATTCAATATTGTGCCTAAAAGGACTTCAAGTGGAATACAACGAGTTTGTTTTGTTGCAACAATATGTTTCCCAAGAATTCCAATAGGCATCCAACTTGGCTCTAAAGGATTGTTAAATGTCATATAAGGAAACTTAGAGAATTCACAACTCTTCACTTGATATCTTGTAAGTAGGAATATTTCACCTTTTGCGGACAGAAGTTGTTCCTTTGGTCTGAATGGTTCAGATCCAGAACAAATGAGTGAACAATAAAGGATGAAGACCCTCCCTGGATGTTGTAGACACCTGGAATACTGCTTTGACAGTGAACCTGTGTACCTGCAATCAGATCAAACATACAAACACATCAAAGCTACTAGAACATCATCTACTTATCCATGTTAGTGACTAAGGAATCTAACAACATTTACATGAGAAATCAAAACAACAGTAATGTGGGATGGAAATCAAATTTGCATTAAGATGAATGGAGAAGTTTACAACCAATTAAGCCTTAGTGTCAACATGCATCTCCATGAAACCAACACTTTTATCCCCATAAGCTCCAACTTTTCTCTTTATGCTCTCAAATGGCTTGGGCCAAGTGGTCAATCCAACAACATAACAATACCTCTATAGTTCTCCCCCTCAACCATGGACATGAGCTTGTATTTATAAGGCTCAATGGATAGGGATGGTTGAGAGATTTGTGGGTGAGGTGGCCTCCAAGATCCTATGATGGGGGACCTCGAGCTCAACTAACCCACTATGATAGGGATAAGGCAGGACATGAGGCTCATGATCTAGAAGCCTGGAGAAACTTCTTTTTTTTCCATTTCACCCAGGGTACTGCTTTTATCCTCTTATGACAAAGCGGTTTAGGTTAGAAACGCTTATGGACCAAAGGCCATAGGCGGTGGCACCGCTTATGGAAAACAAGATATAGGCGGTGCAAGCAAGGTACTGCTCATGGTTAACGAGGAAAGCGCGATGCTAAGTATTTTTATGTAAGATGGACAAACAACATGGGTTTCCACTCCAAGTGCTGGGATTAAGGGAAAATATGTAAGTCAAAGGTCTTATCACATGGTGGTGATATAATTTGGGTGTAACAGGATGCCCCTCAAAGCATGATTCTTAGAGGGATACGATAAACAAGAGCTTTGAGAGAACAAGTTGTCACTGCGAGGTAAAAATGTTAGCTCGATCGGATCATGTTTTCCAGTAGGCATCGGTAGTGCGTCAATATTTTTGACTCATAGACATAAGTAACCAACTCATGGCTACAGACCAATACAAGGCAGATCCATGGGAGGAATAAACAAGCATGGCTACTAGAATACAATGTAGATCCATGTGATAGAGGACTCACTGAATTGGACATAGCTACCAGACATACAATGTAGATCTATGTCATACATATGCAAATTTGAGCATAGCCACGACCATACAAATGTGGATCCATGCTAGATATACAAAACTCCATCCCAACCTGGGGAAAGCAATGAGTGCTAAATAAATACCCAGGGTGTTAACACCCAAAAAGGGTTCACTACCTCATCTACCCCATTACATGGCTCATTTGTCCATTTTCCCACCATATTTCCATCAAAAACCCATAAAACCATGCAAAAAACCTCCAAAAGGCCATAAAACCCTCTTTTCCTCTAAAAATATCCAAAATTCCTCCAAAAAAGCAAAAATCTCCAAAAAGGAATAAAAAATATAAAATAATGAGGAAAATGAAGAAGAAACCTTAACCCTAAAACCGCATGGTTTCCAACTATAAATAAGTGATGGAGACCCCTTATTCAAAATCCACAATCACAAGTATCCTGCCTCTGCCAAAATTGCTCGTGAAATCCTAGCTCACCATTGAGCTACTTTCACCATTGAGAGCCCCTTTTGGCCCATTTCCACCATTGGAGAAAGAGAAGAAGCAGCTTGAAGCTCGGATCCATCAACTCGGATCATCGCAAAGGGCTTCACCAACCTTCACATTGAAGGTCAGATCAATACAAAACTACTATTTACTTTTTACTGTTTTGCTTAATGTACTTGTTTAGATTTAGTTTTTTATTTCAGTTATAGCTTTTAATTCACATATCATTGAACTGCTACTAAGGAATCCATTGTCCTTAGTAGGTACTCATTCATACAAGCTAGGGCTAAAACCCTAGCAACAGTTTTCCCCTTTTGGCCCATTTCCACCATTGGAGAAAGAGAAGAAGCAGCTTGAAGCTCGGAGCCATCGACTTGGATCATCGCAAAGGGCTTCACCAACCTTCACATTGAAGGTCAGATCAATACAAAATTACTATTTACTTTTTACTGTTTTACTTAATGTAATTGTTTAGATTTAGTTTTTTATTTCAGTTATAGATTTTAATTCACATATCATTGAACTGCTACTAAGGAATCCATTGTCCTTAGTAGGTACTCATTCGTACAAGCTAGGGCTAAAACCCTAGCAACAGTTTTGGTGACTCTGCTGGTCTTTTAATTTATTTTATTTTCCGTTTTGTCCTTTCGGCTGTCATTTTTGGCCACCATAAACCGCCGTTTTTTGCTTCATAGTCGCGTTCCGACCGCGTCTTTCCAGCCCTTAGCTGCAACCCAACCGCAGCTTTCTAGCTTCAACCCGCGACTTGAGCGCACCTGTTTCATCCAAACCCACGGTCCGTCCGCGTCTATTCTCCAGAAACCCGCGACTTGAGCGCGCCTGTTTCGTCCAAACCCGCGGTTCGCCCGCGTCTTTTCTCCAGAAACCCGTGATCTGACCACGTCTGTTTCATCCAAACCCGCGGTCCGCCCGCGTCTTTTCTCCAGAAACCCGCGATCTGACCGCGTCTGTTTCATCCAAACCCGTGGTCCGCCCGCGTCTTTTCTCAAGAAACCCGCGACCTGACCGCACCTATTTCTTCCAAACCCGCGGTCCGCCCGCGTCTGTTCTCCAGAAACCTGCAACCTGAGCGCGCCTGTTTCTTCCAAAGCCGCGGTCCGCACGCGTCTTTTCTCAAAAAACCCGCGACCTGAGCGCGCCTGTTTATTTCAAACCCGCGGTCCGACCGCTGATCCGATCTTACTTTTGCACTTGTTCCTGCTTTTGAACCCAGCCCCTTTGCTGCCATATTTTCTGCACCTACACAGCCATCTGTTCTACCTGCAGCCCTACAGCCTTTTCTGCAACAGCATCTTTTGTTTCCCTTTACAGAATTTAAAAAAAAATTTCAGCATTGTTTATTTCAGATAATTTTGCATGGTAAAATTTTTCTTTCAGTATTATTGATATTTAGGAAGTTTCCCTGGCACTTCTCTTCTGGGTTCATAACCTCACAAGCACACAATCTGTCACCTAATTCAAGTGAGACTTAAAAACTACTTAACTCAACCAACATTCTAACCCCACTTGGGGAACACAAAAGAGTTTTTGTAGTTAGGTAGGATCGAAAGCATAGGCTTCCAATAACACCCCTCGGTTATTTACACTTGAGGCATAGTTGTTGTCCATTAGGGAACCAAAATCCCCTAGTATTTTTTCACACGGTCACAACCGGTTTATCAGAGGGCCTCTCCCTTAGGAGGGTTGAAGTCGTGAGATTGGTTCCGGAAGTCTGAGTGGAATACCGAACTCCATTCAGTAACTAAAGGGCTACCTTTCGCAGTTCTAGGGATATCCCTGTATAGGGGTATTGCGGTTAAAGGACCAAGCGGCAGATTTACCTTTCTGGACGTGTCATGAACGGGGTATCTTAGTTGCCATTTTTCTAGGATTTGACTACCCGGTGTCCCTCCCGGTAGGGGGATACCTTAGCCACTTGGCTTCCCTATTCATATTGTCTGACTTGGATTTCATCACCTTGCAGAGGATATGTATAGTTAAGTCATAATACTTTTAGTTAGGTGTTTGCATGCTCCCTTACCTCCTTTTGGTCTAGTGAGTCCACCGGTTTTTATTTTTGTAGGCAACCTGCTATTTTTTTTGGTATTCTGACCATTTATGTTGACACTCCGCCTATTGTAGCACGCAGTTACAGTGGGTGTTTTGAGTTGGTTGTTGGCTTGAGCGCCCTATTTTTTGAGCTCTCCTTCTGCACACTCGGTTGCATTAGAGTTTTTGAGCTGATTTGTAGTTACCTCAACCCACAGAGATTTGACTCCATTTTTCACCATTGATTCCCCGAGACATTCTCGGCACCTCAGAGGCGAGCCCCCACAGCACGGTTCACTTGACACCACCCATCATCGACACAGGTCATCATCACTTGATACCGCTCATCATAGATCTCGAGCCTTGTCACTTGACTCCACTCGTCAGCGGCATAGAGCTTCGTCACCAGATTCTGACGCCCCTTATTTTACCTCTGATTATGAGCCAGAATCCGAGAACCCCCTTTACACTGCTCCTACTAGCCCCATGGCTGGCGTGACTCCCACTCCCATCTTGGTCGGGACCATTGGTGGCACATCCACCACTACACCAGTTACCACACAGGCTATGGGTATGCCCTCCACGGGGCCCCCATTTACCGTCCCCCTCACGGCACCTATTCCCGCAGCAGGAATACCTATTCCCACTCCATCAATGACTCATACCACCCATGGTGGTGCAGGTCTGTCCTATACCACCTTAGTTCCCCCGCTTGGGGGCAACCCCCCTCACATTACCCCTCCACTTGGGGGTATTGGCCCCAACTTAATCCAACCCACTACCGTGTCATATTCTTCATCCAGTTTGCCATTCATGGCTAGCCTCAACCTACCTGACCTAGCCAGATTAACCAACGACCCGATCCGACACGACCCTGCATGGCCTCACATTCCCACCAAGCTACCCTCAGACATCCCTAAGTTTGAGGGCAAGGTAGGTGAGGACCCACAAAACCATATCATGTCCTTCCATCTATGGTGTTCCTCCAACTCCATAGTGGACTATTCTATTCGCCTCCGTTTATTACAGAGCACTTTCACTGGCTCTGCTGCCAAGTGGTATATCGAACAACCCCATGGAACCCATGCCACCTTTACTTCCCTTGCCTCGACCTACCTGCAGTTCTTCCAGTTACCTGTCCGCTATGACGCAGGCGTTGAGATCCTACTATCATGCAGACAAAACACGGCTACCCACATCACGGACCATATTCATGAATGGCGTCGATGCCGTAGTCTATGCAAGATCAAGTTAGACGACCGAATCTTCCTAGACTGGTTCCTCAAATCCCTCCTTCCTATCATTGCTAAGGATGTAGCATCCGAACGACCCCAGTCCGAAGAAGAGGCCATCCTTAAGGCCCAGCAATTCGATCTCATTTATGCCCAATCAGGTTATCTCTATACCATTATACCTGACGCCCCTCGCGACAATTCATCCCAGCATGATGCGCCGGGGGCATCCCACACTGCCGACGGCATCATTGGCCATGTCTCTTCACAGCCTCAACCATTTTCCATAGCCCGTCCTACCCCTGGCCCTGACCCTTCGCGGGCTACCTCACAGTCTGGAGCAAACAACCCGTATGCCTCCATGACACATCACCACCATACCCATGGACCCTCATGTCCACCACAGTGTTTCAGTCATGCGACTCCTGCTTACGCCCCCCCTGTCGCGCCTCAGCCCTACTATCAGCAGCAGGCTGCAGCAGCTCCTGCGCCATCACAAGCCCAACCTCATTATTACCCGTCACAGGCAACCCCTGCAGCAAACCCACAACCCGCTCCAAAGCACTATCAGCAACACCCTCAGGTTGCTACACCTGTACAACCTCCACCTACATATCATCCACTGCAGCCTGCTCCAGCCCCTATGCAACCTCAAAATCCACCTACTGTCCAAGGGCAAGTTTATGCTCAACAAAACCCGCAGCAAAACCAGAACAACCAACGCAACCAGGGCTAACAAAACCGTGGCAGAGGCTGAAATCGTGGGAACAAGCAACCGACCGAGCAAGCTGGTCAACACCCTAATCCCACCGCTAGTAATAATGCGGCCCCTGCTAACCAAAACCCTGATCGCCCGCCTAAGCAGGCTAAAAACCCTAATTTGCGAACCAACTTCCCTTGTTCTGTTTGCGGGGTCTATAGCCACTACACACATTTTTGTCCACATATGGAGTGAGTCCAACAAATTTTGGCTGCGGATGTACACCACCCAGGGCAGGCAGCTCCTCAAGCACCACCCAACCCCCCACAGCCTCAGCAGCCACCTTTGGTGCTGTAAAACCCCTTACCAACCCAAGGCGTAGTGAACACCCAACCGTTGGATCCTCCTCAAGCCAACGCACCAACCCAACAACTAATCACTTACGCTGCTCCTGATCAACCCACGCTTGACTCAGGTACCCACCACTTGTTGATGATGTCCTCCGATGAGATCAACCTCCAGACCCGGCGGAACCAATATGGCTCCACCCCCGAAGCCCCTCCTGCTGATACACCTACTAACGCTCATCCCACTGATCAGGATTTATGTATACCTCCACCTCCACTAGATGGTGCTCCCAGAGTGCCCCGTTTCCCACTTCGCCGTATCAACAATAACCCCAATGCGCGGGCTGCGTCAAACTACAACATTGTCGATGACTTAGCCCAATCCCCCGCAGCCATGTCTGCGTTAGAATTCTTAAAAAACTGCCCTTCGCAGCGCAAGAATTTACTCTCAGCCATTGGGGCTATTGATCCAAATGATTAGCAGTTAATGGCATTTGATTTGGACCAATCCGAACCCCGCCTGCCTTCCACTTTGGCATTCCAAGTTTCTGTCTCCATTCGGAATTTTGTCATCCATCGATGCATTATTGATGAAGGTGCCTCCACATGTGTCATGCCCACCTCCATATGGCAGAAAATGGGATCCCCCCCTCTCCAATAGTCCTCTACTACATTGCGAGCCTACGACGGCCGTTCAGCTCAACCACAAGGCCTATTAACTAACGTCCCCCTCCAGCTGGATGGCAAAACCGTCCTAATAAACATCGAGGTTATCAATGCACAGCTTGATTATAACCTTTTACTTGGTCGCAGCTACATGTATGCCATGCGGGCAGTTGCTTCTACTGTTTTTTGTATCATGATGTTTCCCCATGAGGGACGCGTGGTCAAGGTTGACCAACTCACTTACCATGATCCCAATGCCCCCGCGGCACCCGAAAATGTTCTCCCCATGATTGCACAACCTGTTTCAGATGCCACCACCTCATTTGTTTCTTCTTTGGGGACGGGGTTTACTCCGACGCACCAATGACCTCAACCACCTCAGTCGTTTCTTCTATGGAGCCCGGAGTTTATTCTGACGCACCAATGACCTCAAATTTCCCATCTATTCCACCCCCATCACTGGCTACTGAAGTGTCCAACCTATGTACCCTGTCCCATAACATGCGAACTACTACTAATCAACCGCCCTTGTTGCCTCAACCCCCTTTGGTACCTAGTCACATTGGTGCTACACCAATCCATACCATTCCTTTCCTCTTTCCTCCCTCAGGAGTAGTTAGCGCCCCAGTCATGGCTACCCTCAGCCTTCCTGGTTTAACCTTAGGATTACCTGTTTGGTATCTTTCGCCTCCCATTCCCCCGCTGACACCAAATGTCATCCTGCAACCGGTGCAACCCATTGCCACTACTCATCAACCACCTCCCGGTATCGCTACCCCGTCGTCCTCCACGAACCTCCGCCCTCTTCTTACCAAACCCACTGGGGGCAGAGGCCCCCAACCTTACACTGCTGTCCCACCTCCTAAGACAGTAAAAAACCCCCCTGTGTTTCGTGCTCCTTCCAAATGCGCGCTGTGCGACGAATTGGGCCATGTGACTCACCTATGTCCTTAGTTACCAGCATTACAGGAATACATGCAACTGCTTGACAACGACCCCACTATCCCCATTGTCCATCTAGAATCAACCCCTAAGCCTCGAGACAAATCCCTGTGCACCAATGTGCCTTATGCGGTGTCTACGGGCATTACTCACATCATTGTCCCGATCTCCCCAAGTACAGAATAACTCTCTTTGAAATGAACAATCTGGATCTTGAGATGGCACCACCCACCATTGTGGAAATCCATTCCCTGGTCTCTTCCCCTTCCGGAGAGGTCAATACCACTCTCTTTGAGATGAACAATCTGGATCTTGAGACAGCACCACCCACCATTGTGGAAATCCACCCCCCGGACTCTTCCTCTTCCGAAGAGGTTAATACCATTTATATGATCTCTTCCACCACTACTCCCTCGTCAACCAATTTGATGACACAAACATTCCGTACGGATGAGGAGATTCTCGAGGCTCTCACTACCCCGGATTATCCTTGGGATGACATGCACCATCGTTCCTACTTCCTCCCAGATGAATCTTCCTCCACTACTGCTACCCAATTTGCAGTTGAATCCAAAGACTTCCTTCCCCCCAAGGTCGACTGGTTCAAGGACCCTATTCCTGTTCCTGACGCCTTCGAAGAGGGTAACATGGCCAACATCTCACCTGCCATCCAAATTGATATCGCTGCCCCCGGAGGCACCCCCGAACTCATCGCTTTAGGAGCATCTTGCACGGCGCAGGAGATTGAGGAATACAAAACACTCTTCAAAGAGTTCCGTGATGTCTTTTCCTGGTCCTATACCGAAATGCCTGGTCTTGAACCTGCCATTATAGAGCACCACATTGACACATGGCCTGATGTACCCCCCCGTTCGTCAGAAACAGCGTCCCATTCATCCCTCAAAACTCCCAGCTGTCAAAGCAGAGACTGAGAAGCTTCGCATGGCAGGATTCATTTATCCTATTGCCTATACCACTTGGGTTTCAAACCCTGTTCCTGTCAACAAAAAACAAGGCACCATTAGGGTATGCACTGACTTCCAAGACTTAAACCGCGCCTGTCCCAAAGACAATTTCCCTACGCCATTTATTGACCAGCTCATTGATCCGTGTGCAGGGCATGAAGTCCTCTCGTTCATGGACGGTTTTTCCAGAAATAATCAGATCCAAATCCGCAAGGAAGACCAATACAAAACCGCTTTCACTACCCCATGGGGCACCTTTGCCTATCGCGTCATGCCTTTCGGCTTAAAAAATGCTGGTGCCACATTCTAGCGGGCCATGACCTATTGCTTTCATGATTTGGTCCATATCTTGCTCGTCTACCTTGATGACCTTATAGCTCATTCCTGAAAATGATCAGACCACCTTGATGACCTTCGGCAAGTTTTTCTGCGTTGTCTCAAATATCATATCTGCTTGAACACACACAAGTGCGTCTTTTGCGTTCCGGCCGGCCGATTGTTAGGTTTCATTATTTCCCAGAAAGGAATTACTGTTGATCCCCTGAAAGTCCAAGCCATCTTAGACCTTCCCTCCCCTCGAACGCTCCGGCAACTCCAAAGTCTGCAAGGGCGATCCAATTTTCTTCGACGCTTCGTTCCTGATTGTTGGTAATAACTCCTAATTCAATTAATCTATTCATGGCTAAGCATTCATTTATACATTCATGTGACGGTTTATTTCACCTTCCGTCCAGCCTTTTCGGCTTCCAACTATTCCTATT
>LPNX011063030.1:307479-370184 GCA_001517045.1 Pseudotsuga menziesii
CAATAGCTTTCCATCTTCGTATCCGGTCATGATGACTTGGTTGTCAGAGGACTTTCTTATTTCAACGATTCCATCAAACATGTGGATGGAATGGCCTTGCTGTCGAATCTCCACCAAGGACAGCAGGATTCTCTGCAACTCTGGAAGATAGAGAACGTTCATCAACAAGAAATCAGGGAATCCAGGCATCTTCAGTCGAATGGTGCCCATTCCCTTTGGTTTAATACTTGACTTATCTGCAAAGTACACTATGCCATCGATTGTTTAATTCAGTTCTTCAAAACAGTCTTTTCTAAATTTCATGTGTGATGTTGCACCAGTATCAAGCAGCCAACAATATTTATAAGATGAAAGAGAAGTCATTTCATTAAATCCAAGATTACAATGTGCAACAATACAAGAATCAGAAAATTTACTAGCATCTTGGTCATCTGTCTTCTGGTTGTGCTTGTCTTTGATGGAATCCCATGAAGCCCAACACTGATCTGATGTGTGCCCGGTCTTTCCGCACCGCTTGCACTGCAAAGCTGATCTTTTTCTTCTGCCCCCTCTGCCTATGAAATTTCTTCTTCCTCGTCCTCTCTTGCTGCTAGAGAGAGTGACACCAACTACAGATGCTATAGATTGCATCTTTTACAACTGTTAGTGTAATGAACTTAATATGACAAAGATAATGAGATAATAGAGAAAAACAAAAAACTTGCAGGTCTACAGCCTTTGCCAAGGTGATTTACAATCTTAATATGCTGTCAATAAGTTCATAAGCAAATTTTGAGCACCAGTCAGCTATATGAAAGAAGCAGGTCTAAGTCTCTGCTACTTTTTCCAATACAATCTATGTATAATTACAGCTGCACTAGCTAGAAATAAGCTCTATTCACTATGGAGGTATATGTCACTGCCATAGTATTTACATCAGTCTAAGATAATTTTGCAGCAATACAATTTATATGGCGATGTACAAACATAGAAAATAAGTTATGCAACCGTTTACAACAATATTTTCAATTCTTCATAGACTACACTAAAAAATCTAGGGTTTATGAATCAATATTAATGGAACAGCACCAGCAATGTGCCAAAAATATCCATGATACCGGCAGCTTTTAACACAGTATCCAGCATGACTCGCAGGAGCTTGAAGAACTTGCAGGCAGTTTCACGCAAGAAATTAGGGTTTCCACCCTAGAGAGGACGCACCAATATTCAAGCTGAGTCTTTACACGTTCCACCAACAGTATTCTCAATCTTCAGAAATCGCAGCAGCATATCATAGGTGCAGTCTTCAGTGGGTGCGCTCCAGTTTTGTTCAATGTTCCAGTGGTATGCAGTAAGCAAGAGTATATAATATTCTTCATCATAAACGCAGCCAGCATACAATATTCTCCAGCATACATAATTTCTCCAATAAGCATTATTCAACAAGCATTATTCAACAAGCATTATATCTCCAGCAATCATTATATCTCCAACGCAGGCTTTTCACGCAGGCGGCAGGCAGTCTCTACTCAGGTTCACCACGCAGTCTCTTCACGTCATATTCACCACGCAGGCAGTCTCTTCACTCAGGCAGTCTCTCCACGAGCAGTCTCTCTACAAGTCCTCCAACGCTGGTATTCACGCCGGTCTTCATGCAGGCAGCACGCAGAGGGCGTTCACTCCAATACTCAACGCAGGTATAAACTCACACCCACAGCAACAATGTCGGTCATATCGAAATCAACAGGTAGATCACCGTTGAAAAGAGAGGCGGATGCCTTTTCCAGTAACATCTCGATGACGTAATATTTCGTGCTTCAGGGAGCCCTCTGCATTGTCCAGTGTCGCCTTCAAAACCTGGAAACGATCCTTAAGAGTTTCCAGTCTGTCTTTTATGACTTCATCCAGTTTTTATTTTCTTTGATTTTTGATCTCTGCTACGGGTGGCTCAACATCTCGGACTTTTTATTTAGCCCTTCAATGGCGTAGAAAACCTGTAAGATTCCAGAAAAATCATGATTTGGATAACCTGGTAGAGTTTACAAGTGGCCCTCACCAACTTTCTCACAAGTTTGCACAAATGCTTCAACTCATCCCGTCGGTTCACTCTGAGCTTACGGGAAGGAACGATGTCTAAAACCCTAAAGTGCGTGTTCCATTTTTGCTTGGGTTGTCGATGTATTCTATGGTTTTTTTTTTCTGGCTTTAAACATGGAATTCCTTGTACGATAAACCTTTAGTGAGTATTATTGCTTGACTACAAAATATTCCATTATTTGATGTAGGTCTGAGTCTGCATATAATGACGGCTTGCAGGATACAGGACAAATGCACACATATGCAGACCGGCGGTGGGAAGGTAGAATAAATAAGAGCGTGTGTAATACAGTGGTGCTCTCTTACACCATTGAATAACACATACAGCAAGTAGGCTCACAGGATGAACGCATCAATTCAAAAAACGCAGAGAAGGAACACTTAATACCTAAAACGTTCCAGCTCACTGGATGAAGAGACGGAGGGCAGGAATTAGGGTTTGTGAGAGGGCCTATCACATCACGCAGAGGATGAAACTTAGAGTCTTCTCAAAATAAACAAAAAGGAGCCGTGATGCAGAATACCAAGAATTAGGGTTAAGCTAATTCATTGCATTCGACTGGCAATTAGGTATACACTGATTCTAGTAGAAAACGAATGCGTGCAGGGGTAGACTGGCCATGGGCAGGCAGTCTGAAAGAGCAGACTGGCAGGCAGAATGTAGGTCTGGCAATGCACTGGAAAGCATACAGACTACCAGGACTGAAATTTAACAGCAAGAGTTATGGCAGGAACCTGCTATGATACCACTTGTTGGTAATAACTCCCAATTCAATTAATCTATTCATGGCTAAGCATTCATTTATACATTCATGTGACGGTTTATTTCACCTTCCGTCCAGCCTTTTTGGCTTCCAACTATTCCTATTTATTTATTTACAATATTATAATCCCTAACGGATTATATTCTAACACTGATTACGCCACAACCATTCACGGTTTCTTGCGCTTGCTCCGGACCCACATACCCTTTGTCTGGGACGAGCAAGCCAGAGCTGCATTCGAAGCCCTCAAGAAATCTCTCACACAAGCCCCCTTGATCTCCCCTCCGGATTTCTCTCAGGACTTTATCCTTTACGTCTCGGCATCCGAGCATGCTGTGTCCGGAGTCTTGGTTCAAGAAGACGCCTCACACCAAGAGCATGTCATTTACTACGTTAGGTAGACCTTGTCCGGCCCACCCCTACGTTACCCATATGAGGAGAGACTAGCCCTAGCAGTGGTCTTTTCCTTCCAAAAGTTGCGACACTACATTTTACTTAGTCATACCACAGTCATCGCCAATTCTAACCCCATGGTATATCTCTTAAACTGGCGGCTCCTGCAAGGCCGTGTGGCTAAATGGGTCATTATCCTCCAGGAATATGACCTCACGTTCCGAACACCTAAGAGCACTAAAGCCCTTGCGCTTGCCCAGCTCATCACTGATCTCCCTTCATTTATCCCGGCCCCACCCATCTCCGAAGAGTTACCCAATAATCACTTGTTTACTATCTCATCCGATGACCCATGGTACGGTGATATTTTGTTATACCTGCGCACGCAGAAGTTTCGACCCACCGTCACTCGTAATGGACGTCGTCGTATCCGTCACCAGGCCTCTCGCTACCTCCTCATAGGAGATGTCCTTTACCAGCGAGGAGTTGACACAATTCTTCGTTGTTGCCTTACACACGAGGAAGCTGAACAGGTCCTTAATGATTTCCATAGCGGTGCCTGCGGCGGCCATTTCTCAGGAATGGCCACTGCCCAAAAGGTCGTCCGCGCCGGATATTTCTGGCCCACACTTTTCACCGACTGCATCACTACGGTCAAGCATTGCCATAACTGCCAACTTTTTGCCCCCAAGGCCCGGACACCACCTGCTCCATTACACCTAGTCGTCACCGTTGGTCCCTTTTGCAAGTGGGCCATCGACTTCATGGAGTGTAGACCCCCATCTGCTAATGGCCATAAGCACATTGTAGTCGTCGTTGATTACTTCACCAAATGGGCGGAAGCCATGCCCACTTTCAACTGTATCGCTGAAACTGCTGCCCGTTTCTTTTTCAACCATGTTATCACACGATTCGGGGTCCCTAAACAGTTGGTCTCAGACCACGGCTCACACTTTGAAGATTCCATTTGGCGCGAGCTATCCACCTTTCTTAAGTTTGAGCACCAATTTTCCTCTGCTTACTACCCTCAAGGGAACGCTCAAGTCGAAGCTATTAACAAAATCCTGAAAACCATACTCCAACGCATTGTTGATTCTTCATAAGTCCAATTGGCACCATATGCTATTCCCTGCCTTATGGGCTTACCGTACCTCCACCAAGACCGCCACCGGTTTTACCCCATTTCATTTAGTTCATGGTGTAGAGTCTGTCCTCCCCATCAAGTGTCAGATACCTGCCTTACACATCGCCGTTGAGCTTCTCCCCGATACCTCCCCCCTAGAGCAACGTCTGCTATCCCTTGAAAAAGCTGATGAAGATCGTCGTGCCACTCTTTAGAATATCGAAGCTGCCAAAACCCTCTCCAAAGCCAATTTTGACAAACATGTTCACCCTCGAACTTTCCACGAAGGGGACCTCGTCCTCGCCTATGACCAAGCCCACGATAAAACCGGTAAAGGAAAGTTTGAGTCCATGTGGCAAGGCCCTTACATTGTGCAGACTTTCCTCGGCAAGGGGGCATACATTTTAGCTGACTCTGAAGGCCACCCTTTCAGCAACCCCCATAATAGGTTGTATCTTAAACGTTTTTACCCATAAACTGAAACTGCGACGTTATTGGTCCGCATTGTACAGTTTGCTCCCTTTGTGTTTTTTACCTTTTTCTCACATTCATCATTTTTTTCATGCCCACAGATGGACCATTTTCCACCTTGTTACATTGGCTTCGCTGATGGCGCAAGCCGCTGGTCTCCCAACCTGGCTTCTGCAGCGTGGGTCTTGTATTCCCCTTCCGATGAACTGATTCACCTTGATGGAACCTGTATAGGCGCTGCTACCAATAACCAGGCGGAGTATGATGCTGTGACCGGTATCTTGACTGCTGCCCTCCAGATGGGAATACGTCACCTTCATGTGTTCTTTGACTCCCAGCTACTTGTCTCCCAGATCAACAACTATTACCAGGTACATGATCCTTTCCTCTTTAGAAAATTCCTGCGTACAAAACAACTCAGCCGACAATTTGAATCCATCACATTCACACATGTCCCAAGAGCTCAAAATAGTGTCGCAAATCAAATGGCAAATAACATCCTAGATTGGCATATCAATCACACCATATAACATCTCCACCATACATCATAGCATCTCATCCAACTATATAACAAACCAAAAATACTGCATTGCATAAACATTCGCATCCATAGGGGCATCCACGTGCCTAATCATACATAAATCATGTCACATCATATCAAATACACAAGGGGCATCCACGTGCCCAACATCCTAGATTACTTGCATCCACGTGCAACACATACATATAACACATCATCAAGCGCATCCACGTGCGTACAAATGATAAAACATCATAAACAAAAAGTGCATCCATGTGCATAAATATATATATACCAAAAATGTACATGAGCTATACATGTCCTGAGTACCCCTGTACTCAGTGATACAAAAAATATATATGTACAATCCCAAAACCTCATAGAGTACACGCCGTAGCTACAAAAAAAAGGGGGAGTCCCCTGCACCCCCTAATGGGAGTCGTACCCGACATCACTGTCGGTGTCCACTGCCTCTGACTCCTCTCCTCGCTCCTCCTCCGACGTGTCCACATCCATTCTGGGCCCCTGGGCCCGTGCCCTATCCACCAACAGGGCCACCCGGATCGCGATTGATCTAAAATCTCGGGGTGCCCCCAAGCAATCCTGGACCACAGCCGGATCCAGGTCCCTCCATCCCGCGTCATTCACTCCCACTAGCAACTAATCTAGCAACACCCGTACGGACTCCAGTGTCCTCTCTGCATCTGGACGACGCACCTCCCCTCGCCCAAGCAAAGCTGGAATGGCCACAGTCCCTTTGCGCGCCACATGTCCTGGCGGTGGCCTCAGGCCCACATCTGCAAAACACCATTTTGTCAGTTACCATATATCCACAATATATCATATACATAAAACTAGACAAAGCAACCAAACCATACATACCGTCTGGCCCCCATACCTATCCTAGTGGCCGTGGAGCATCCGGATCTCCTGTGAAGTCCATATCCCTGTATGGATAGTCCTCCAACGTCAGTGGTAGCTGGAGCCACTGCAAATACAGCTCCTGCGTGAAGTATCGCCCTACGTCCCCGCCACCACGGCGGTGCATCATCTCTCCCCACCGTACCATCCGAGGCTCCCTCAAGCCTCCTGCCCTAACTGGCACCCGTGGCCGCAGTGTGGGGACCCTCTCCATGAAGAAGGCACACAAAAATGAACCATAACAAAATCCCTTACCAGATTCCTTCGCCGCGGTCAGCTGTCGCTGCATGCAGGTCAGGAACATCTGGCCCCACACAAAATAGGTCCCAGCCAGTACATGCTCCATAAGCTGCATCTGACCCCCAGACACCTTCTCAGGTGACTGGGACCCCAAAATACGAACCACACATGCCACCATCGCCTGGACTACTGGCTCCCGTAGATCCCTCACTAGGAGTGCATTCCGATGCACCCGAGCCTCCGGCCGACAAAACCGCTCCACCATATCATCCATATCCAGGTCCATAGAAACCCGCGGCTGAGTATCTGCTACCCTCCCCAGGCAGGGCAACCCCGTCAAGAAATAAACATCAGTGAGGGTGAGGTCCACCCTCTCTCCCTGCACTCGAAACGCCAATGCGTCTGGCTCCCAGAATCCAACAAACCGGTTCAGCAGCAATCCTACTGACCGCATCATAGGAACCTCTGCGAACTTCAACAGTCCGAAGAGTCCTAATAGTGACCGCACTCGGCGATCCTCTTGAACCACTGCCACTATCTCATCCGAAACCTCTCGCTCCCTCCATAGTACCTGTGGCATCCTGTCAATCACACAACGAAGTCTCATCAGGCTCACGTCAAAATAATGGACCTTCCCACCCATCCAAACAAAAACCAGAACAGCCCGGTCCCCGACCGCGACTGTCAAGCCTACAGTCGCGGCCCCCGACCGCGATTGTCAAGCCTACAGCCACGGTCCACGATCGCGGATATCAATCCCACAGCCGCGGTCTGCGACTGCGGCTATCAAGCCTACAGCCGCGGTCCATGACCGCGGCTGTCAGGCCTACAGTCGCGGTCTGCGACCGCGGCTGTCATCCCTGAACTCGCGGTCTGAGACCGCGGTTTTGCCCCCCTAACCCGCGGTCCACCCACGTGGACCGTACAAATTGTCCCCTGGGACCCACTACCCCCCCCCCAAACCCAAAAATAATGTAGGTATAAGTTTAACGGAATACCTGTATCTCCTGACTCTGCAATCGACTGGTCAGATCATCCAGAAATGACAACTCAGCTCTGGTCCACTGCAATCACGAGTCAACATCCACTAGTCAAATGACAAATGTCATGTTGGCCCACTTACTATTTATAATCTGTTGACTTTTCTCTTGTTTGGCCATTCTGAACCCAGACGGAGTCCATTTTCCAAATCGTTTCCACCATTGGAACCAGCACGATGAGACCATCCCGATGGTCACCTCGTTGCATTGTTTGCTCAATGTCATTTTTTACCCATTTTTCAGACACCGCTAGTCGTCTCGGTTTTCATGCCACTTCGGCCGTTCTCCGTTTTTCACACTTTTTATATCACCGGATTCATTTTTCCGAGCTCGTGATGATGCTTGAGATCATTTCTCGCTCTCACTTGGGACAATTTCAATAGTGCATCCCTACACCTTGCCGCATCAATTTGCGCACCACATCAGCCGTCATCAGATTATTTCACACTTTTTACATGAGCCATCCACTCCTTTCATACTGCAAATGTTTCGTTATTTTGCCACCATTCATTCACCCCGCAAGGAGGCCCACCAGTGTTCCCCCCACCCTCAGTCCTGGTCATCATAAATATTCCTTGATTGAACACTTCCTCCTTGCCTGACCATTACTTCAGAGTCTTCTTATTTGCTTTTAGACTCCTTAAAATTGAAAGCAACCACGAGCATGTACTGTCGTGGGCTCGTAAAATCCACACGACAGTACCATTACATCATTTCAGAGTCTTCTTATTTGCTTTCAGACTCCTTAAAATTGAAAGCAACCACGAGCATGTACTGTCGTGGGCTCGTAAAATCCACACGACAGTATCATTCCATTACTTCAGAGTCTTCTTATTTGCTTTCAGACTCCTTAAAATTGAAAGCAACCACGAGCATGAACTGTCCTGGGCTCGTAAAATCCACATGACAGTACCATTTTATACCCACACTTCTTCTAGGTCCCTAACCCATGAAGAAGTCCCCCCGTGCCTCTTGGCGCTATGATCGATCCTCTCAGCAGCACCACCACTAAGGTCGCCTTTGTTCAGAGTATTCTGCAGTCTCCTACCATTTTACCACAACTTGAGTCTCCCTCAGCCCATTCACCCTCAGATCCCATACAACTATGATCCCTTTACCACCAATCAGTTTCATGTGCTGCCCGATCATCCCCGCCATCATACTCTGAACAAAGGAAGTTTGAGTCCACCCACTCTACTTGCCCAGTTATTTCCCCCAGTTTATCACTCCCGCCATCAGTACTATCACAGTTCAGTTTTTCACCTCGCGCTCCTGTCAAGGAAACATCATTGCCTTGATAGTTGCAGGTCTCCCTCTGTCGACGACAGCCCCTCTATTCCAGAGGATAGACCTAGAGGCCCCTGCGCCTTGGACCCATCACCATTTGTGATGAGTACCTACGGACCATTTTGGGAGGAGTCATCATTGCCTCTTCGAATAGTTGTTTCTCACATGCTCGACTTCAGCACCTTAATCTCATCGTTGAGAATCACACAGGATGTACATCCTTTCTATTATGTGTCAAAGACCCCGGATTTCCCCCGACTCTAGCACATTGGTGAGTCACTTTGGAACGGCCAGTTACATGTTTTCATGGATGTCCGGGTTGCGTTGGAGATTGTATTCGGAAGCCATCCAGTTCCATGCTTCCTTGAGTACCCAGTTCGGTTCCAGATCAGTGTACCATTGTAGGTATGACCGTTGTCATTTTGATCCAGCAGCTCATTAGTTCCTTTGGAACCACATTCAGTAGCACTGCTGTCATTCCAGTGCATCAGTTGTTCAGCTCAGACATGGTCAGCCCAGCAGTATGTTCCAGATTTGTGTCCCCTCTGGACACTTATGATATACACATTGGATTTCTATGTATCCTACAGGTCCCCCTTTTCGGGCCTTACAGTTATTTTTATGTATATTGATATGAGCATGGGAATTCCCACCTCGTCCAGATGATCAGATGACTCCTCATCCATTTTTGAGGTTATGTACTTTTCAGTCCTTGTAGTTGGTTCGAGATCGTTGTTCTAGGCTTCAGTTGGTTCCTTCTCTTCTCCACACCCCAGAAAAAATGAATATGACTTATGATGTCCATCAGCCATACGATGAGCTCCTGCCCTCGCATGTCAGGGGGCAATCTGTTAACACCCAAAAAGGGTTCACTACCTCATCTACCCCATTACATGGCTCATTTGTCCATTTTCCCACCATATTTCCATCAAAAACCCTTAAAACCATGCAAAAAGCCTCCAAAAGGCCATAAAACCCTCTTTTCCTCTAAAAATATCCAAAATTCCTCCAAAAAAGCAAAAATATCCAAAAAGGAATAAAAAATATAAAATAATGAGGAAAATGAAGAAGAAACCCTAACCCTAAAACCGCATGGTTTCCAACTATAAATAAGTGATGGAGACCCCTTATTCAAAATCCACAATCACAAGTATCCTGCCTCTGCCAAAATTGCTCGTGAAATCCTAGCTCACCATTGAGCTACTTTCACCATTGAGAGCCCCTTTTGGCCCATTTCCACCATTGGAGAAAGAGAAGAAGCAGCTTGAAGCTCGGAGCCATCGACTCAGATCATCGCAAAGGGCTTCACCAACCTTCACATTGAAGGTCAGATCAATACAAAATTACTATTTACTTTTTACTGTTTTGCTTAATGTACTTGCTTAGATTTAGTTTTTTATTTCAGTTATAGCTTTTAATTCACATATCATTGAACTGCTACTAAGGAATCCATTGTCCTTAGTAGGTACTCATTCGTACAAGCTAGGGCTAAAACCCTAGCAACACAGGGTTTTCGTCTCATCTTCCACAAAGTACAATTCTATCCATGTGATTACAATGATCTGAAGTCGAACATGGTAGAAACCACTTGATTACTGGCCGATGATGTGAACCGTTAACAAGTGCGAGGGAGATGACCATTGATGTCAATGATTCCCAAGGTACCCTAGTACAATCTACTGAGTTTGAATAGATGTCCTGATTTCGAACACCCAGTCGATTCTATCGATCAAAGGTCAAATGATGTGAACCTATGTCGAGAGTGAGAGAATCTGTCATTAAGGCATACAGATCTCAAGGTACCAAATTTTTGTTTCTAAGACTAGTTTTTGGATGATGAGCTGATGTCGACGGGAATAGTCTCATCGAAGGAGGGCCATGATGAGTCCCACATCGATGACACGAAATTATGAACATAGTTTTGGGATGATGTGAATGTAGTAACCATAGGAATGACTCAAAAGTACTAACACAGAGACTATTCTGACAACAGAGGAAAAAATTCTTCAATTTCCCTTTGAACATCGAGCGGCATGACAAAAGAATTCGTAGCATGAATGAATGGGACAAACTCACAATGTGACAGTGGACAATGAATTTTTTTAAAGACTCAAAGGAGTGACATGACTCATGAAAGTGGATCGTCATAGAGATTAGTTGAATACCCAATTGAATGACATGATATGCAGACAAGTGCCATGTTCAAAGGTAACGACAAACTACTGCCATTTATTTGGAAAATGATTCCCTTCCCATTTTCTCCATCATGATCGATGAGTACCTCTTTTCGGTTTTACGAGTTCAAAGAGGGTAACAAACACTCGGTATAGCTTGTCTAAAGAAAATTCCAAACTCATATGTTTTATGAACCTGAGAGAGGAGGGATTCATTCCCAAAACGGGTCTCTCAATGTCTAATTTAATGATTCCAATGAAAGAAAACTCAGTATCGTTCATGTTTAGAGAGTCTGAACGATTACGGAAGAAGACTCCAAAGGGGTGCTTTTTCATATGATTTAGTCCCTAAGGCCCAAAAAAGTGTAAAATCATACCTTAGAGAAATCTTCCAGTCATGATTGGCTGGAGTGTTCCTTTTTCATAAATAGTCTATCCGAATTGAAAAAGAGATAACCTACCGTCGAAAAGACAAATCTTCGAATGCTTTAATGAGCGTGAAGAAGACAATATTGCTTGACAATATTTTCATATTTAGGGAGCCTAAAAAGAGTTTAAAGAGGACTCCATGAGGTTTCTTTACACAATGTTACTTTTTATGATCCTGGAAAGAATCAGAAATGGACTCGACGATCTTTTCGTGTTTAAGGAGCCTCAAAAGGGTTAAAAGAAGACTCCATTAGATTTTTTCATGTTTGAATCCAGATCACGAAAAAGTAATAAATTAAGCTCAAACCAAATTTCATGTTTTAACTAGAGCATGAAAAATGAAAAGTAAGCTCAACACCATCTTACTATTTTTAACAAGATCGAAGATCAGTTGAAAGAATGATCAAATATTGGTTTCATTTTTACGCAAGCTCGAAACCAATGGGTAAACTATGCTTGAAAAATCCCATTAACATGATATACAGAGGTTGGAATGTTAAATTTTCATATGCTTAGCTAAGACATCAGTATTTCATTTCATTTTCATGACAAAAGCATATAAACAGGATCACTGAAAGATAGACAAGCACAACCATAAAAAAGGAACACAAAGATTTATCCTGGGAAAACCCTAAAGGGAAAAACCCATCAAAAGCTTCCTCAATATAGATGCCCCAAAAAGATAAAAGATAAAACCAGCAAGGAGATCAAAGCCTGATCTTCCTCCTTCTCCAGCTACTTCTCTTCTCCACTAATGCGCTACACAAGTGAGAGTGTGTGTCTCAAATGAGGAGCACTACACCTCTATTTATATTCATCCGTTCACTTAAGTTAACTCATTTGACATGTAGGCTCGAGTTACACAAGTAGGCTCAAGTAACCACACTGGGGTGCTGATGACCCACCTTTACAAGTAGAGGGGGATACCTCATGACTCTTATTAGTTCTTCCGATTAGGAGCATCGGGGTACAATGTAATACAAGTGGTTCTCCCGGTAGGACCATCGGGGACCACAAAAAAAGATACATATAGAATATTCTTCGAAGTTACAATATTTCAACACTCCCCCTTAATGAGAAGGGTATTCTATAGCAACATCAACAACAACAAGAGTAGAGATAGGGGACATCATCAACATCAGCAGGGTAACACATCTATAAATCATTGGAAGCTTTTCAACATCATGAAGTCTTCATCTTCAATCTTCAGTCTTCATCATCAGCAACATCTTCAGTCTTTGATCAGCAACATATTCAGCATTTTGATCTTTCAATTAGCAATGACATCTTCAGCACTTGGACCTTTCGATCAGCAACATCTTCAGCACTTTGACTGTTCGATCAGCAACAACATATTCAACATTTTGACCTTTCGATCAGCAACATCTTCAGCACTTTGAATTTTCGATCAGCAACAACATCTTCAACATTTTGACCTTTCGATCAGCAACATCTTCAGCACTTTGACTTTTCGATCAGCAACAACATCTTCAGCACTTTGACCTCTCGATCAGCAATATCATCATCAACACTTTGCCCTTTTGATCAGAAACATCATCATCATACTCTAATCTTTCGATCAGAAACATCATCAACATAGAAACATCATCATCATACTCTGATCTTTTGATCAGAAACATCATAATCATAGTGCATCATCATCATACTCTGATCTTTAGATCAGTACGTCATCATCATCATACTCTGATCTTTCAATTAGTATGTCATCATCATCATACTCTGATCTTTCGATCAGTACGTTATCATCATACTCTGATATTTTGATCAGTACGTCATCATACTCTGATATTTCAATCAGTACGTCATCATCATCATACTCTGATCTTTCGATCAGTACGACATCATCATCATCAGCAACAACCTGCAATCCACAACTCAAAGACAAAAAGTATTTGGATCATTTTTGGACTTAAAGTCCAGGGATGATACAATCCCACCACATTCTCGACAACCGAAGTTACCAGATTGATTACGGGAGAATCAATCCCTATCACTTTAGGACTAAGTCCAAGGACGATGCAATCCTACCACATTCTCGAGGACCAAAGCCACCGGATTGATTATGGGAGAATCAGTCCCTATCACTTTAGGACTATGTCCAAGGATGATGCAATCCTACCACATTCTTGATGACCCAAGCCACCGGATTGATTACGGGAGAATCAGTCCCTATCACTTTAGGACTATGTCCAAGGAAGATGCAATCCTACCACATTCTCGAGGACCGAAGCCACTAGATTGATTATGGGAGAATCAGTCCTATCACTTTAGGACTATGTCCAAGGATGATGCAATCCTACCACATTCTTGAGGACCGAAGCCACCAGATTGATTACGGGAGAATCAGTCCCTATCACTTTAGGACTATGTCCAAGGATGATGCAATCCTACCACATTCTTGAGGACCGAAGCCACTGGATTGATTACAGGAGAATCAGTCCCTATCACTTTAGGATGATGTCCAAGGATGATGCAATCCTAGCACATTCTCAAGGACCGAGGTCACCGGATCTATTATGGACAGATGTCTCGGGATGATACAATCCCTCTTCATTCTCAAAAATTGAGGTCTCTGAATCACTTTAGGGAAAGTGCCCATGGATGATACAATCCCGTCATGTTCTCAAGGACCAAGGTCACCAGATCTATTATGGACAGATGTCCCAGGATGATACAATCCCTCTTCATTCTCGAGGACCAAGGTCTCCAGATCACTTTAGGGAAAATGCCCAGGGATGATACAATCCCACCGCAACATCACTACTCCCCCTTTCGAGGAAGGTCTTTCCGAACAACACCAAGCTTGTCTTGAAAGTGTTCGAACTCTACTCGAGGCAGAGGCTTCATCAGTACATCATCATCATAACCATCATCATCTACATCTTCAGTATGTGAATACTGAACTATCACCATCTGTATCTCCAGTATGTGAATACTGAAAGCATCATCATCTATATCTTCAGTATAGAAATACTGAAAGCATCATCATCTCTATATTCAGTATAGAAATATGGAATCACCATCATCTGTATCTACAGTATCATCATCTGCATCTTATCTTGTATGTAGAAATACCGGATTTCTACATGTTACGTCGGAACACAGGGTTCTTTGTCATCACAACTATGGTTATCACATAGAATCATTGTAGTGTCCATCTTCAAGTCAAAGAGACCTGATATCAGCTTCTGAATCCATATGGCTTCACAACTTAGTAGAGCAATCTGCTATGTATTCTGCTTCAACCGTGCTAAGAGAAACACTGGACTGTTTCCTGCTAAACCATGAACTCATATCAGACCTCAAACAAAATCATATACCTGATGTGCTTTTCCTGTCTGAGATACTTCCAGCCCACTCTACATCTGTGTAGCCATACAATATATACTCATGGATACCATCATAGTATAGACCAAAGTCTATAGTCCCTTTCAGATATCTCATCACAAGTTTTGCAGCTACTAGGTGAACCCGTCTTGGTTGAACAAGATATTGACTTAAGGTGTTCACAGCAAAACAAATGTCTAGTCTGGTATTTGTTAAGTACATTAATGACCCAATGATCTGTCTGTAGTGAGTCACATCCACTAACTCTAATGAGTCATCATCTAACAGCTTCAGGTTGGAGTCCATGGGTGTGGCCATGACTTTGCATTCCAACATATTGAATCTCTTCAATATCTCTACCACATACTTTCCCTGGTTGAGAAAGATTCCTTCTGAACTTTGCCATACTTCCATACCTAGGAAATAATGCATTAACCCAAGGTCTTTCATCTCAAATTATTCTGCTAGTTTCTTCTTGCTTTCCATGATCTGTTTCTCATTCCATGTCAAGAATAAGTCATCCACATATAGTAATATAATGACAAATACATCTTCTACAACCTTGTAGGAAAGGTTAGGATCGACTTTACTCTTGGCAAAGCCCATGCTCATCAGGAAACTATCTATTCTTCCATACCAAGCTCTGGGAGCTTGCTTCAGGCCATAGAGGGCCTTCTTCAACTTGCATACTTGCTTCCATCTGTCTTCAACTTCAAATCCTCGTGACTATTCGATGTAAAAATCTTCCTCAATCATACCATTAAGGAAGGCTTGTCTTTACTTCATCATGGAAGAAACTACCATGATAGTTTTGAAGGAAGTGTACCTTGCTTCCTGGAGTAAGTGTCTCTTCAGAATTAATTCCCTCTTTCTGATAGAAACCTCTAGCCACAACTCTTACCTTACTTCTATCAGCAACATATCTTATCTTGCAAATCCATTTGGAAGATACCACATTCTTTCTTTCTGGTTTGAGTACTATATCCCAAACATCATTCTAGTATCATAGCATCTTCTATGAGTTTGTCTTCTCAGGTCATCAACATATCCTCGTCTTCTGCATTCAACCTTTAAGGTTGGAACCCACTTTACTCTTGGTAAAGTCTCAATCCATCACAAAGCTATCCATCATGTCATACCATGTTGAACTCAGATATAATTTTCTGTAGTCACTCCCCCTGAAGTGGAGTATCATCTTCCCTCTTCATTCTGTACAGGTGGTTCTATGCTTGATATATACTGGTCAATAGAGTATGTCATCTCATAGTCTACTCTTTCTGGGGAGAATCATGAACCTTGCTTTGTACACTTGTTCCATCATATCGTATACATCATTCCCCATGATTAACTGTTATTCTTTGATCATAGCTTCTTTCATAGCATTATTTTATTCATCTTGATTTATCTCTTGTACCCATGGTGGTCTTCATCCTTCAAGGTGGATCTACCACTCTCTGAAGCTCTTTCTTCCGTCATGGTGTCTTTGACCCTAGGAGCTTCAGATTCATGTTTATTGGAGTGAATCTTGAATTGTCATCACTTGTTCTTCGGAATAAGTATCATCCTTCTTTTCTTGTAGGAGGTTGTACATGACCTTTCCTACAATTCAAATGCACCAGCTGCATGGTTAGAACTAATTCATGAAACATATGCATAACGACAAATTCTTATGCATCATGCAACTATTTAGTCAATACAACATTCATCCATATCTCACATAAACTTTCTAGATGCCTTCCATCTCCACCATGACATTATTGAGATTGTGCACTAATCCAATATGTCAGCAAAGAGGTTTGATAAGTAGCAATGGAGAGTTTTATAGCACCATAAGTTACTTCCCATCACATGCATATTAGTAGTATACAGTCATTAATGCAAACAATCTATCATGCATAACACATCAACTGAATATAATCAAATGTATAACAAAACAATATCATGAAATGACAATTGAATACTTATCTTTTATTTGTTTTGTGGGTAGAATCCATCTTGATCATTCCGCTTTATCATCTTCTTCATTCATGAAATCATCATTTCTTATGCAAATAACAAGAATTGAGTTCTTCATATTCCTCATCGCTTGGGGGATCTTCTTTGAATGGTGAGAGCTTGATCTTCAATTGCTCCCGTATTCTTCTTCTCTTCTTATGAGTTGAGATGAAAGCAATTAATTCCTTCTAGCGTACATTCTTTGCATGAATCCCATGATCTTGGGAGGCCATTCAAGGTGGCTATCACCACTTCTGCAATCTCCACTTCTTCTTCTACTGCTTCAAGTTGTTCTACATTCTGGATCTTCACATTCTTCAACTGTTTTCTCAAAGCCATCTTCTGATTTAATTTCTTATATTCAAATAGCTTGATCAAGGGATCAAACATATTTGGTGTCTTTAGTGAAGACACTTGTGGTACAAGTTGATCCATGATTGAATCAACAATGATCTTCTTGGCCTTGATCAAGTTCTTCTTGTGTAAGGCTTTGAGCCTCATCTCCGTATGGAACTGGAACCTCTCTACTTATGTAGGTGTCCGATTCATTTTATTTAGAGAGATCATATACTTCCATGCTTGGAATTTTTCAACTTTACCAATCTTATCATTAAGCTGATGTGATAGATCACTTTGAAATGAGAACCTCAAATGCAAATAGCAAAAGATTAGATATTACCGATTTGAGGTGTCTGTCCTGCTTCTAGAGCTAGCTGATTTAGGGTTTGTCAGTGAAAACATAGTTTTCAAAACTTGGAATATTTAACATATTATTAGATAGAAAGATAGATCTCTTCAAATGGAGCTGTCTAATGTACTCCTTTTCTGAAAACATTGGAGGGAAGCTCCCAGAACAGGAAGCCCTAGTTTTCTAATTTCTTTTGCAGAAATGCCTGTCACTATTTCTGTGATATCTCTGAACTTACTACTCCTATGTGTCTGAAATTTCTCAATAAGGTAACCTCGCATGTCACTGATCCAAAACCATAGTTTTCATCAGAATTGGTTTCACCAATTTGGATTTATGATCCTTTTCCCATGGTGACCTGTTACAGGACTGTTCAGAACAGCGAAGTTGTATGGACTGCCACGTGTCACTGTTTCATCTTCTGGTTCTAAAATTTGGACCACAGATAGTACATTCCATGATATTTCCAGAACAGCTTCAGAAATTCAATTTGGACCTCTGTATCCCAAGCTATAGCAATATTCCCCAGGTGTCCTGTTTAGGGATGAATTCTGGAAGAGGCTAGAACCCTAACGTGGAGGGATCATATCTCCCAAAATATAGTGCATATGAGGCTATATTTTAGACATAGTGTAAATAAGGATTTTATATTCCTCCTCTGCAATTTTCAGCTCCTTAACCTTCGCCAATATCGGGATATAGCGAATGTACCAAAACTTAGCAGTTTTAGTATTTAGGGTTTTTCTAGCTCGAGGTTAAACTAGGGTTTGAATTTCCCGGAGTTTCACCCAACCAAAAAACTTGATCCAGGTCTCTAGACTTTTATTTTGATGAGGAGATAAATCCTATGCTGGGCTCACTCAAAAATTCTTCTTCTGCAAGAAGCCCTAATTTCCCGCACCGAAAACTAAAAATGCTTGGAATCGAATTTTGCTTCGACGGAAAGATGCGCCCTTCAATGGAGAGTCATCCTAGCCTTATTTTGCTGATCAATTATGGAGAGAGAACCAAAAAGTAAGAATCCATAGATTCTGTAGTTGCATAATGTCTTCTTTTCAGGGTGGCTCTGATACCATGTTAAATTTTCATATGCTTAGCTAAGACATCAGTATTTCATTTCATTTTCATGACAAAAGCATATAAACAGGATCACTGAAAGATAGAGAAGCACAACCATAAAAAAGGAACACAAAGATTTATCCTGGGAAAACCCTAAAGGGAAAAACCCAGCAAAAGCTTCCTCAATATAGATGCCCCAAAAAGATAAAAGATAAAACCAGCAAGGAGATTAAAGCATGATCCTCCTCCTTCTCCAGCTACTTCTCTTCTCCACTAATGAGCTACACAAGTGAGAGTGTGTGTCTCAAATGAGGAGCACTACACCTCTATTTATATTCATCCGTTCACTTAAGTTAAATCATTTGACATGTAGGCTCGAGTTAAATCATATAGGCTCAAGTAACCACACTAGGGTGCTGATGACCCACCTTTACAATTAGAGGGGACTACCTCATGACTCTTATTAGTTCTTCCGATTAGGAGCATCGGGGTACAATGTAATACAAGTGGTTCTCCCGATAGGACCATCGGGGACCACAAAAAAAGATACATATAGAATATTCTTTGAAGTTACAATATTTCAACATGGAATCTTTCCCCCAGCATGATTTCTAGTGAACCCTACCCCTAGCATGGTTGCTAGGGGCTCGACATGCCTCCCAGGCTTCGTTTCAACTGACGATTCTTCTTCCATATCCAACCTAAAAAACTGGTTACTAATCTGAGAATGTTCACCAAGGGGGTAGAAAGAATGAGAATTAGGCAGGTGAAAAGAAGGTTCAAGTTCTAATACTAAAGTGAAGACTCGACTCAAGGGAAGGGGATCTGTTTCATTTTTACGCAAGCTTGAAACATAAGATAACTATGCTTGGAACATGGTTTCATTTTTATGCAATATTGAAACCAAAAGGTAAACTATGCTTAAGGAAACCTACTTGATTTTTTAACGAGCTTGAAATATAAAATGAACTATGCTCAAGAATGATTTCATTTTTATGCAAGCTTGAAACCAAAAGGTAAACTATGCTTGAGGAGATCTATTTCATTTTGTAACGAGCTTGACATAGAAAATGAACTATGCTTAGGAATGATTTCATTTTTATGCAAGCTTGAAACCAAAAGGTAAACTATGCTTGAGGAGATCCATTTCATTTTTTAACGAGCTTGAAATAGAATGGGAACTTTGCTCAGAACATGGTTTCATTTTTATGCAAGCTTGAAACCAAAAGGGTAAACTATGCTTAAGGAGTGGTTTTATTTTTTAACGAGCTTGAAACCAAAAGTAAACTATGCTCTAAAACCTGCTCCTATCCAACATGATATCCAGAGGTTGGTAGGTTTCCCCCATTACATAAAAGCTAGCAGCTTAGATCCATTATGATTTCCATAGGCTAGAGCCATGCCCCCCATTTTACCTATGATGGGAAGAAGCTAACTAGAAGAAGGGGAATAAATCACAAGAACATGCGGCACATTCAAGGCATTCTGATTACTCGGAGTCACGCGATGGTCAGGTGTAACAAAGGAAAGCTGATCAATTGTCACAATCTTCCCATCACGGGGAAAATGCATAACTCTAAAGAGTGTGGACACAACAACCTTCATGGCATAAACATAATCACATCCAAGGAGTAGATTAAAATCTAAAGGACCTTGGACCACCATAACATCAATACAGACAATTTTCCCTCCTAATGTAATAGGTAAATAAGGAAGGGTCCCTAAAGGTACAGTAGGTCTGCGATTAAAAGCCAGTATCTGATCAATGGCTGGCACAAGCTGAGAAGAACCTAAAGCTTGCCAAGCAGTTGAGGATAGAATACTAACAGAATCCCCTTCGTCAACAATAATGCGAAGTATCCGCCTAGTAGTAACATTCACAACTATCTGGAAAGGAACACTTGAATGAAGACGAGACTCTATTAGGTTACTCCAGTCAAAGGAAATAACCTCACTACTTGGAGAGGGTTTTGTCGAAAAAAAATAAATTTCCTCTTGTCGAGAACAATCATAATGAAGCATAAAAACTTCAGTAGGATTCAGTTCATTCTCTACTAGAAGAGAAGAACAAGAAGAATATTTGGTCAAAGAGACCACTTCAGTCTTAACACTCTCTGATGAAAGAGCGGGATCGGGTGGAAATGACACCGACTCGACCACTTTTACTTCACTCTCCAAAGGAAGAGTGGGATCGACCACTTGGTCAACCAGTGGGGGATCAAGGCATAACTTACTATCACCTATTGGAGTCACCTGTTGATGATCAGTAATATTTTCCAACCAACGCAAAGCTTCATCTATGCTTGGACAAAGAAAAGTACGATGCATAGCCTTGCATAGCAAACAAGGATACAAAACTTTACCCTTATGACCTTTTACCAATGGGTCACTAGTTGAGGGAGTATCCTCAACATGATGATCAGACATTGATGACACAAAGGGTTTGTAACTTTTATACCACTCTTCTTGTACACGGGAGAGACCGAGACACTCCTTGAGAAGGTGGCCCCCCTTGCAAAGCTTACAAGGGAACTTGGGTTTTCTGGGCGTTCTCTTAGAATGAGCACAATTAAGAGCATATAGTTGCTTCTTTTTCTCTTTCTTATCCTTCTTCTTTTTACCCTTCCCTTTCTTCTTCTTCTTATCCACATGACTACTAACCATAGAGCTTTGGTCAAGCAAAGAAGAAGAAAGGGATGAAGCAACAACCGGTGAAGAAGGAGAGGGATTAGGTTGAGGTCAATCTTCTCCCTGAGGAGAGGTGACATTTGAGACATTAGGTGTAATAGGAATTACCAGATTAAATATATAGACTGGTAATCCTATAGTTAATCCAAAAATATTTAGAGTGGAAATAAAGGGAGGACCAATACCTTCACTTGGAGGGAATACAAAAGGTACACCTTGGAAAGGGACCTCTTCAGTGGTAGTCCCAGATTGGGATACCATCTCTAAAATCTCTAATAACCCCCTAACTACCACGCATAAGAAAGTACTACTCAAACTAAAAGCAACAGGAAAACATGTGAAAGGAGTGGATAAGAGTCAGGAACCTCACAGGACAGGCCAATAGGATAACTCAAATGGTTTGAGGATTCCTAAAAGGGTCTCCCGATATACACAAGGTACGTGGGAGCTCAAATTGGTAGTAGTGTTGTCTAATGCATAACCGTTTACAAGGGGCCTTCCTATATACAATCTAGTACGTGAAGTACCTTTCTATATACCTCAAGGGTACGTGAAAGGCCGTTCGATATACCAAAGGTATGTGGAAAAACCACGCGAGTCCCAGGATGTAATGCTGATGAGTAACGACAACTCCTACGCTTAACGATGCCCGAACACGTCTCTAACTTATCACTCAAATTGCTAAAAGTTTTAACCTAGTACTACCGTTAATTTTATCTTGTGTGTGTAGGTGGAACCATGGAGTGAAAACTTGAAATTAAAGAAGATGCGCACTGATCTATATGTAATGCAAGTTTTCCTCTTCAATGAAATTCTACCTAAAAGAGGGAGAGAGATTTACTTCTTTTTTTTCAAAAAATGCACACCCAAATGCAAATGCAATTCTATCTTTTCAAATGAAAAGTGAAATATCAATGCACCTCAAACAATCTTCAAAGCAAATAAGAAAGAGATCTAGAGAAAATCAAACATAAATAAACCAAAAAATGTTTCCTATCTTTTCGTGCTTGAAAAAGATGCATAAAAACTTGATGGAAAGACGATTTCACATACGTTTCCAAACAAATCTAACTCTAATGCACACAAAGCTGAAAATAGATGTTTCTTCTCAATGAAAGTAATATCTAGAATTTCGAACAATCATGCACAAAACAAGAAGAAAATCGTTCAACAAACTTGCAAATAAAGCGAAAGAGAGAGAAAACTAAAACTTCTCTTTGAAACAGACAAGGAAACGAAGAACCAATCTTTCCTACCAAGCACTAAAAAAATCAGCATGCAAAAGGAAACAAGAATCACCCAAGCAAAGAAAGACTCAAAACAACATGGATCACTCACACATTCCAAGTCCAAAACAAACCAAAGCCTACACATGAAAATGAAATGTATATTTCCAATTCCAATGAATAATATCTACAGAAAAGAGAAAGAGGTTTCAAGCAAAGAAAATAATGCAAAATCCAATGCAAGAAACATAAACTCTCTTTGAATGTAGAAAGAATACAACAATCAAAGCGACTGCAGGATATACAATTCAAAAATACACTTCATTTTCATCAAAAAGTAAGCCAAAAACACACAAAAAATCAAAATACAAAGTCTGGAATAGGGCCTACCTGGCACTGTGCAGATGAAGCTGCTGAAAGGAGGTTTTGAGGTAGAACTGCTCCTTGCTTACTGGATTCAGGCGGTGACACCGCTTATGGCTAACTGGACTCAGGTGGTGGCACCGCTCCTTGCCAAAGGCACATGCGCGGTTCCTTGAATAGATCCAAAACACAAAGGAGAACGAAAGATCAAGTTAGAAATTGATCAGATCAAGGTAAAAACTGATATATTGAGAATAAAAAAGAGCATAAAAGGTCGAAATAATTCAGATCTAGACAGATCTGGAAGTTTCAAACCAAAATACACTAAGTCAGATAGCAGATTTGACTGGAGATCTTGACCTTCTGTGGACAGAAGATGTTCCTCTGGTCTGAATGGTTCAGATCCAGAACAAATGAGTGAACGACAAAGGATGAAGACCCTCCCTGGATGTTGTAGACACCTGGAATGCTGCTTCGATAGTGAACCTGTGTGCCTGCAATTAGATTAAACATAAAAACACATCAAATCTACCAGAACATCATCTACTGATCCATGTTAGTGACTAAGGAATCTAACGACATTTACATGTGAAATCAAAACAACAGTAATGTGGGACGAAAATTAGCTTTGCATTAAGATGTATGGAGAATTTTACAACCAATTAAGCCTTAGTGTTGACATGCATCTCCATGAAACCAACACTTTCATCCCCATAAGCTCCAAATTTGCTCTCTATGCTCTCAAATGGCTTGGGCCAAGTGGTCAATCCAACAGCATAACAATACCTCTATAGTTCTCCCCCTCAACCATGGACATGAGCTTGTATTTATAAGGCTGAATGGATAGGAATGGTTGAGAGATTTGTCGATGAGGTGGCTTCTATGATCCTATGATGGGGGATCTCGAGCTCAACTGACCCACCATGATAGGGATAAGGAAGGACACGAGGCTCATGATCTAGAAGCCTCGAGAAACTTATCTTTTTCCCCATTTTACCCAGGGTACCGCTTTTCTTCTCTTATGACAGAACGGTTTAGATGAGAAACACTTATGGACCAAAGGCCACAGGCGGTGGCACCGCTTATGGCAAACAGAATGAAGGCGGTGCGAGCAAGGTATCGTTCATGGTTAACAAGGAAAGGGCGGTGTTGAGTATTTTCATGTAAGACGGACAAACAACATGGGTTTCCACTCCAAGTGTTGGGATTAAAGGCAAATATGTAAGCCAAAGGTCTTATCACATGGTGGTGATAGAATTTGGGTGTAATATATCCTTATATGCTTTATGTTGTGTTATGTCTAACCTGATTTGTTATCACATTCATGGATAATTTTAGGGGCGAATTTTAGCCCAGTGGGCTATTTTTCTATGTTTTTCTCCCAAAAAAGATTCGCAATTTTGCATTTTTTGAAGCCCTGTTTCACCTAATTTTGATCGGCTACAAATTTTTCACCCTCAAAATTGCCAAATTATTATATAAAAGATATAAAATCCTTGGAAATTAAAATATTTTTTGAAAAATATCGCCAATCATTTTACAATTGGCGTTTTAAGAATTGGTAATATTCGACAACATTTATACACTTTTTAATAAGTATGGTTCCTTAAAATCATCCCTGATCACATTACTTTTATTTACTTATAAAACCTAAGTAACTTTCATTGAATACATTATATATCAACATTAACTACACCCATTAAACTCAAAACCATCGAGGTTGGGACAATTAGATATTAAAATCCATGTCAACCCTCAATTTGACCATTAAATAAATCACGTAAATTCCTCCTTATGAAGCACACGACTATGTGGCATTCCTTCGATAGTTGTGTTGCATGTAATCGTGTGATTTATGTAATTCTACATCTCATTGAATGGAAGGGTTTCTCGAGAGCTTGGTTGGTGAAGAAAACCCCATACCATACAAACCTCCTCATTGAATTGCAATCATAAGGCTATACCTGAGTTGAATGTGAACACGTGAGTGAGGTATGGGCTGAGATTTGATCCAAAGCTCCACTTCCCTCCATTCTACCTCCATGAAAATATACAATGAAGTCCTCCTTTTATTTCCATAATATTTATTGTGTTGATGTTACGTTGCTAAGGTTATGTTTCTAATGCTATGCCAAATTTTGAGAATCCTCTTGGTTCCATTCACCATTCTTGAGTTTCCTTGGCATCATGATGCCCAATTTTCCTCTCGAAGTGTTCATTGCATAATGGGAGGTTAATCTAAGTTTATGCTACATTAGCCAATATTTAAAAGTCCCTTGCTCCAGTCTTTCATTTGAGCTTACATAAGTGGTCATGATAACCATTTCTTCCTCTTATTAGTCCATTTCATAAAGGGAGGCATTGTGGGGTTTCTTCCAAATCAAATAGAGGCTAGTGGAGGAAACAAATAACCCTCCCACACATAGAGGTTGAAGACAACATATGCCGCAACCTTCTTGTTTTTGTTGGAGGTCCCATACTTCTTGGCATTGATTATGTAAGATAGTGAAAGTGAGGCTTTAATCGTGTGGAAGAGCCTAATCCTTGATCTTCCTTATGATCTTTGGTTAGTATTGAGTGGATTGAGCCCTTATACATCCTCTTAGGCATCTTAAGGATTTTACTCTACCTAATGTTTATTTTCATGTGAAACACCAAGCAATACCAAGTGGTTAACAACATGGTCCCTTGGAAACATCTTGTTTCAACCACAACTTGATCATAAGGGAAGGCAAATAATTTATATGATTGACATGATAGTACCCCTCAAACCACATCTCCAAAATGAGAGGAACTTCACAAAAATTATATGCTTTTACTCACTTTACGGGTGTGCACATATTCCGCTCCGCTAATCTATATTATAGGAGAATAATTCAATCTTAATGAATATGTTTAATTATTATGTTTATTTTTATAAATTTGTGCATTTGATAATGACTCTTTATATAACAAAAAAATCCATAGAGCAATTCACATTTTAGTTATGGTCATTCAATATTTAGTTAGATCATAATTTAAAAATTAAATTATTATTATAAATGTTATATTAACAACTTAAAAAATTTAAAACACTAACACAATATAAAGTTATTTTAATTTCGATTCAATCCAATATATCATGGTATAAATATCCTAAAAATAAATTGTGATTGTGATAAGTTTTTTTAAAAATATTACATAAATAGCTAAAAAAACATATTAAAAAAAAACAAAAAAACATAATATTACATAAATAGCTAAATAAACATATTAAAAAAAACAAAAAAAAAAAACATAAGTCTTATGTTCATTTTCATACTTGAGTCTGAAACTAAATTCTTAAATTTGGAATTGCCTACAAAAGCCATGAATTGGTCATGAAACCTAAACCCTGTGAAATAATGGTTTGATTTTGGTACCAAATTTTAAGTGCCCTAAGACCATAGTGAATCCAATGAGAGGTCCAAGGACCAATTACAGCGGCAACGATGGTCTTCCCATTGTCTTCATTCAGGTGTAGAGATAACCTCATTATAATCCTATCAATCTCCATAGTATCCACATTTGTGTGTGAGGGAATTTCATGGCACCTCATCTACATCTACAAAAAACCATCTATAACAAATTCCTCTGCTCCACCATCAACAGACCCAGAAAAAAATTAGAAACCCTAAGTACCGCCTTTGCATTGGCCTTGTCCTCTTATGGATAGTTCTAAAGTTGTGTAACCATATCATTATAGTCAAGAAATTATACCCTTGACATGCGGATTGCAACATGCAGTTGACAGACATGGCGGTGGATTCTGATCAACCTATATAAGCCAAGGAATATTTTCCTTACACAAAGAAAATCATCCATCAGGGCCTCAAGATATTGATCTTGAAAGAAGGGGAATCGTGTTAGGCACCATTTCCTGGAGATGAACAAGAAGGTGAGACTTCTAACACACATACATTCATTTGTTGTTTTCCAAATAGGCTTTGTTCAACGTAGTAGAAAATTATGAAGTATATTCATATATACGAATGCTTGCATTGCATTACATTACTCCGGTACTCTTTTGGATGGAACTCGTTTCGATTCCATTAATCCAAAACAATCCATACCTTGGAAAAAAAAACCTTATTAAAATTCTTTTTGACAAATGAAAGGGAGAACATCATAGTACATTCTCAATTACAATGTGTTTTTTGAATGAATCACCTTTATAGACAAATGACACATTATATTTATATGTCCCTTTAACTCAAGTCCTTTGCATTAAAATGACACATTTTTAATCACACTGTTGATGCAACATGTTAACCTTGAAAATTTTGGTATGCCACATTACATGTGACCTAACATTAACCCATGGAAAGGATTTTAGGTTCCATCTTTTCTTTGTTTCCTAAGTTTATTACTTAATGTACGTGATATGCATAATGTCGATGCATGTTACTTTTGAGTTGTCTATGTCATTATTAGTAGGCTTTTTTGTTCTACCCTTGACTTTTAGAGTACATGATCAACATAAAACATAGGTAAATGGGTCTATTGTTATCTTTTAATAGTAAATTAAACTCCTTAATAGAAACATATATTTTAATTGAAAATGAAAATTTTACAATTTCAATTACATCATTCACGCAAAAAGTTGACCTTGCAAAATTTTGTATGTTGCATTACGTGTGGCCATTGGAGGAAGTTTGAGGTCTAAAATGGGCCTCATAAGAGATATTATATAATATTATGACTTAGGCATTTTGCGGGGAAGGTATATTTACAACTCACCTTTTACACTACAACCAATGAAACTATGGTTAAGTTAATTTGAAAAGATGTCTAAAAATAAAATCAATAAAAAAACTCTTTGATACGACTAAAAGTATGGTACTTTTGTATACATAAATTGCTTTTGAATATAATATGATAAATATACTTATAGTAGTCAAAATAAAATAAATTATATTAGTTTTGAATACTTAAATGCAAATTATTCAATATTCAAAATATGTTTATAAAACATGTATTTATAATTTTGACTTTTAAACGTGAATAAATTTATATGAATAAATTGTTAATTATTTTAAAGTATAAATTCATTATACAAATTTAACTTATATTTATTAATATTAAAGCCAAATCATGTATTTGTTTAAACATTAACATAATTTAAATATATTAATTATCTATTTACATAAATATCTATATTATTTAAATATATTTATGTATTTTTATATTATGTATTCATAGTTTAAAAAACCAAGTTCTTATTTTAAGTATTATTTAAAAATCTATATGTTTTACTTTTTCATTCATTTTATTTTAAATAAAATCATATAAATTTATTTTATAATATATAGATATTTTTATTTAATTTATTTATATATTTTACAAATTTTTTAAATAAATATATAAACCATACACATTTAAAATATAATTTTATTAAAAAAAGTTATATTTAAATTTAATGCAATGCATACCATATGCATCCTACCATACTTCTTGTTTACAACTACCTTGCCCTCTTCGGGAGACGGTCAATAAATAATCCATACTTGCCGGGCTTGCCTACCAACTTTGTCCAGTATTTACTTGGGTGGGCTTCTTCTACTTATTACTATTCGCATTGAGGGGTCGCCCATAAGAGTAGGTAGTTATTACTATTCGCATTGAGGGGTCGCCCATAATTTGTTTCGTTTATTATATTGGTTTGATTTTTATACATTTTAAATGTGGGTATATCATTTTAGTTTGTTTAGAATTTAAAAATATATGTACGTATTATATAGTGTGCACATTGTTTTAGTTTTTTTTTTTATTACATTTTAATGGTGGATTAGAATATTGTTTAGATTTAAAAATATATTTTATATTGAAAAGTATGTATATGATTATGATTTTAAAAGACTTTTTTTATTTGATAATTTATTATTTAAATGTATATATTATATATTGAAAAATAATTATATAGTTTTGATGTTAAATAGACTATTTATTTTTTTGGTATTTGTGATTTATTTTATATTAAAGTATAAATAGTATTTTTTTTAAAAATATTTGAAAAATACTTTAGTATATTTATATTATATTCAAAAGTAATATAAGTACCATTCTCATTATGAGTACTTTACTTACAACATTGTTATGGTTAACTATGAATTTTCATTCACCATTTATAATTTGACAAATAAACATATTTAACTCAACCAATGCCACCTCAACTATTCAAAGATGATGTCATCTTCTAGAATTTGATTGGTTCTTTTAAAGTTGATTTTGATAGTACATTTTTTGTTTTGAGGCCCATTTTTTACTGACATTAACCTTCGAAAAGGATTCTAGGTTCCCGTGTTTGTATATTCCTTAAGTTTATCACTTAATGTAGTTAGAGTGCATAATGTTGGAACATGTTACTTTTGAATTATTTATGAGAGTCTTAGTAGGTTGTTTTGTTCCACCCTCCATTTTCAATGCATATGATCAACAAAAAACATGGGTAATGAGTTCTTGTTATCTTTTAATTGTAAATTAAACGTATTAATGAAAACATATCTTTTAATTGAAAATTAAACTCCTTATAGAAATATTATTAAAGAAGGGTATTTTTTTAATTATAACATCATTGTTAAAGGGTTATTTTTTCATAAAACGTTGTTCGGTTGGCGAGATAAATTTCAAAACATAATAAAAAAAATTAGTTGGACGGGAAAAAGATGAAATGGAATTAAAAAAAAAATAGTTGGAAGAAAAAATATGAAATGAAATTCAAAAAAAAAAAATTGGAAGGGAAAAAATATGAAATGAAATTCCAATCATGAGAGGGAGGCCCATACAAGAAAACATAGTTCCTGGCGCCTCTGTCTATGCAAGAAAACATAGTTCTTGGTGTTGTCCATTGCAGGAGGCTGCAAGGTGTGTTAAGCTTATTTCAAATTGAAGAAATTGTTCATCTTTGAGTAGGTTTTCAGAGCTCAAGATCCTTATTAGATAGGGTTTGTACAAAATTGGGGGAGAATTCGATGTTTTATCACATAGAGACTCGATACTAGGGTTTTAGTGAAAGCAAACACTTGATTCATCAAGATTTGGAACTAGAATGGATGCTACGAACTTTGGATTTCTTGCGCATGGATACACATTTGAGCAAAATGGTTGCTATGGATCATCTACACCTGTTTTTTTTCTATGCCTTGTCTATGTCTCTGCTCCGACTCCTTCTAAGTGATTATTTTCACTCGAAGGGGTGTTGGGAGAGATGATGCTAGTGGTTATGGGTGAATTGTTGGAACCACACAATTAATTGGTAAAGGTACTTTCCTCCCATAGGCTCCCTGTAATAAACTTAGTATACATGGCATGTATCTCGATAAATAACTGTCTCGGGCAATGCTAGATTCATTTCAACTTCGATTGCTTTGACTCATAACCCGTTAAGGGACCTGTTTAAGAACCTTATCCAATTCAAGTGCCAGCGGTCCATATTTAAATCAATAGAATTTTTTTTGAGTCTCATGGGTTTATAAAAAACCAGGAACAGGGTCTGTCCTAGCTTACCTTCGCCTAGTTTCATCATGACAACAAGGATTTCATCATAGATGAGAAATACATAAGTCATTATGTATGGTGTATTTAAAAGGGTGATGTCATGGATTCTCCATATGGCTAAAGCATCTACTATTTTGAGGGACTATTAGATGTTGGATCAGAGCTGCAGGGTTTGTTATGATTGCAAGTCACAGTTATGATCTTCAATCGGCCACACCACTTCACAAAACTAATACACTGTTTGACATTGTCCTTGGGGTAGAGTCCAAGGATGAGAGGTTCATATTGTGAAATATTCAAAAGGCCCTTGGGATGGATCACAAAGACTATCCTAACATTCAATGCCTCTAGAAATAAATTGGTGATGACAAATAGGCGTTTAAAGAGGGGATGAACTGTAGAAATGAGATGAGATATGTGTGGGGACTGGGAATAGATAATCCTAAAAAACTTTGTGAGGTCGGGTTTCTCAGCCTAAGATCAAGGAGAGGTTTTTGGTATCACTGATCTAGGAATTATCCTAGGTCTCTTCCTGCCACTTTTCTCTTAGTGGGTATATCTAGAGAGAACACGAATAACAAATCCATTCATAAAACTAATTGAAGAAAGTGCTTCAAAAGGGTTTGTTATGTGTTGTTTCTTTCATTTGTATATGTGGCTCTGTGTTGTTTCTTTCATTTGTATCCATGGCTCTGTGTTGTTTCTTTCATTTTTTTATGTATTGTTTCTTTCATTTGTATCCGTGGCTCTGTGTTGTGACTATTCGTGTAGTTTTTGTGTTTTCATTTGGAACATTTAGTCTGCATTTGTTTCCTTTCTATGTTTTTGTTTCAGACATTCAGTATGCGTTTGTTGTTAAATGATGAGTATGAGAGAGATGACTGCATCCAAAAATACATACCTTTTCTCTGGTAAGACTTTGGATGAACAAAAAAACAGATGCGTGGGGATAACTACAGGATATGATGATGATATCTAGCGACCTCAATCGTGATGGTAATGGTGAATCTCGTCAATTTTCGATTGCATTTCAAGTGAGAGAGAAGGGATATTTGTATTTATATCGGTTGTAAATTGTTATTTCATTGTTAGGACGATAACATATTAGAACCAAACAGTTTCCTTTTCCAATTATCGCCTTGATTATTGCACATTCAACATTTAAGAAGAAAAGTTATGATGAATATGATTTTTATTAAAATGTTCATCAATTTCCAGAGGGTGCAAAGTATACTTTTGCTGAATAATAGTAAAAATAAGCTGTCGAAACAACTAAATAAACAATATCAATTGTTTCTCCTATCTTTCCCATTGTCGAGTGGTCAACTTCTTTCTACGCCTTGACTTTTTACATCTCACCTGTGCTTGTAACTGCTACTGTTCGATCTGTTTCTTCTTTCTCGATGGGTGAACTCTACCTAAAGGGAGAAAACTATTGTCCTTCCCCAAATAATTAAATATCGGTATGCCAGGATATTAAAAATAAGAGCTTTCTTCGCATAAGGTATTACCTTTGTTTCACTTATCTACACTTTGCTCAGGATCTGGGACATTTGGGGTAGGAAGATGAGTTACGGTGAGGGGATACAACTCTTGTTTACTTTGCAGGCATAAGAGCAAATCCAGACAGGGAAATAAGTGGTAGTAGTGGTGGGGTAGCTTTATAATGGGGAAAATACTTCAAACCCACTATACAGAGAAATCATAAGCCACTGAAGCACGCTGGAGAAAAAATATAGGAAATGGAGCACTGAGCACTAGCTCGAAGTGGATCATAAGCTCAAAAATATCAAGAAGAGTAAGTGAAATCAAGTCTGAAAAATGAAGTTGCATCCCACGGGAGAAAGGATTCTTGCAAGATCAATGATCATAAGAGGAAAGTGAGATAGGAATAGGTAGACAATCATCTCTATGCAACACTCTTTTTGCTTATCCTTCGTTTGGCTCTCTAATTTTGGTCTCTAATCTTTTAGATGATTTCCTCTCAAATTTTTAAATTTTTTTTATTCATATCAGTCCCTCGGAAACAAGTTAGGCATTCGAATCTTGCGGCAACAATATGACAATACCAAATTACAGGGAAGTATTAACCAAGGATTTATTATATTTGACATTCTTGATATACAAATTGTCAAATCCCAAATAGAATGAAGGGAAATGTCTCTTAAAATTAACTTCAATCTCTGTTTACAATGTCCATACATATTTAGTTTCTACTTAATGATTTTCCATTTGTTTCTATGATGATACTTAAAATTTAATTATTCATGCATGTAGGGCCAAATACCTAAATCATTTCTTATCCGCAAAACTTTAGAGTCCTTGTTGTTGGGTTTTACCCTGTTTTCTGGTTCATTTCCTATTTCTCATTTTAGGTAATATAGTTGGCCCTTGTGATCACTGATATGTTCTTTGTAATTATGAATAACATTGTCCTTTGAGACATAAGTTGGCCTCGGCCTTAGCACAACACAAAATCAGAAGTATCGATAACCTCTACAAAATCTCTCTAAAACACTGGCACATGAAAGTATTTGAGAATACATATTTTCACAGTTCATGATAGTAGTAGTGAATATTCTGGAGTATGCATTATGTTAAGAGTTTTGAATTTTTTTGAAAGTATGTTTCCCTGGGCGCTAACATCATGATTTCTAGTCCTCTATCTTCCTGAATTTTGAATATGACAAAATAATAACTATCACCAATTAGGCAGAGTATAGAAAACAATAATTTCTTCATTTAATGTATTATAATTTAGAAGTGTTATGCGCTCGTGCTTGCATTAGACTTATTATACGATATAATTTATGAATAACCTATGTTCTAAATTCTTACATGTTTTTTTAATTTATGTGATTTTTAAATGACATCCTTTTTCATATTATTGAAGTTTTAACCTATGTATTCATACTCCTTCAGGATGGGAATATTTTAGTTGATGAAAGCAGTGCAATTAGGTTAGGATATTGTTGTATCTCTACTTGCATGTATGATACTGGTGATAGACAAAGATCCATGATTACTTTTTTGGGGAGTCCATGCTGGTGCATGTTTCAAGCTCTTAACTTTCTCTTCTGAATTGTATTTGTGGATTTGTTATCCTTTTCATCAGTAAATTAATTGTGAATGTTGTGTTAGGCGCATATTTTTTTGAAGATGTCATTGTCGATGAAAATTAATTTTTATTTGTATTGCAAAACTATCATATCCATTTTATTATTGGTTATATGTTGTACAAGATGGCACATAAGGCTACATAGCAACTTCATGGATATGATTTCAAGTGAGATGCTCATGCTTTTCTTTTACATTCATATGTTTCCTGCAAGGTTAATAATTAGGTAAATTATTGTTTTTTTATCAGTTGTTAGGTTATGTGGTACCATGAGAAAATCATAAATGTCAGGGTCAATTTGGAAGTACTTAAATTGGTAATGAAGAGCATTATGCAAAGGAATAATGGAAGGAATGAAATCTCAAGTTTGTAAAACATATTGTAAAGGGGAAGAAAAAATGCCCTAGCACTCTTTTTAATTGAGATATAAAATTATGATTTTATGATTCTGTGGGTCTCTCAAAGAAATCATCTGATTTTGATCGTTGTAACTTCTAGCTCAACATCTGCCTATTTCTTTCTCGTTTGGTGTATGAAGGTCTTGGTTGAAAAGATTGGAGTTCCAAGTATAAAGACATGTGATGAAAGTGTCATTGTCAATGGTGGCACAATGAAATTACGTGAGTTTTTATGCCCATGATTTGCTCTAATAAGATATTTAGTATTTAAAATTCTTGTCTTTTTACATCAATGCACTGCATAATGGAGTTATATCGACTAATGGTTGAGCCTCATATTTAGTTTTTTTATGAATATTTATAGGTAACTGTGATTGGTGGATACAAAGATCAACGATGTTGGATTTGTTGGAGTTTGATTCTATTCGGAAATCTATGGTTGTTATTGTCAGGGAAACTTTTGGAGAAAATCGTCTCTTAGTGAAGGTTGTTAATATATACATACATACATACATATATATATATATATATATATATATATATATATAACTATGTTTNTATAAAACTCTGTTTATCCAACATGTGGTTGATTTACCATTGCTATGAATACCATTGGAAGGAAAATTAGTGGAAAAGGGACACCATATGAAACACATCCAAAGTTGAGTTGTAAAAGAGTATTTTATCACTGTTGGACAAAATCGTGGGGACTTTGGATGGTTTATTCACTACTGCAAAATAATATTGAGGGAATATTTATGAATTATGATCACTTAGGAAGGAGGATGCAACTATAAAAATGAATTAAACTACCATTTTTTGTGCATTCCATCTGCTAATTGAAAAGGGGAATCGAATCCCATTGTTGTTGGTGAAGACGTCCCAGGAGAAGAGTAATCCTTGTATGCTATAGGTTGCAAATTATTGAATGCTGGTGGGACATTTCTGAGTGACAATATTGCATATATCAATCATTTATAGCCTTGTACAAATCATTCCTTGCTTGGAAAAGAGGTACTTCTTCTCTATAGTTTCCATGCTATCAATTTTCCAAGACCAAGCGCCATTATGTGGTATGCTAATGACTTAAATCTACAACAACAACCTTCTTCTTGAAATCTGATGTGAACATTCATTGTGTATTAGATTTGAATTACATTCATGTTTATGGATATGTATATCATGTTCTCTTTTTATAATGGTCCTCTTGAGAGGGTATAAACATGTTGTCAAGCCTCAACCAAACCCAAACATAAAAATCACAGTGCCTACATCACTCAGAAACTCAAGTTGACATTCAGTCCAAATTGGTCAAGTGTGGGGAAAGATCGTCATCTGAATTGAACCTATAAGCAAATTCCAAGCTAGTGAGTGTCATTCTACAACAAGTAGTTAATGAAAATCGATTCTAGTACATTTTAATAGTCATCTTGTCTGGTAGTTTGGGATCAAATTCTTGGGGTTATATTGGATAGGAATCTTATAGAAGAACATTCAATAATGTACATCAATGTTTGTTTGTTTTTTTAACAGAAACTGAAAAAGTTTTTTATAAAAAAAGCTGTGCATAGCCATTCATTACAGAGAAGATAGCATGAACATAGAGTTCTTGCAGTTCAAAATTGCCGCACAATAAACTGATCCAAAGAGATGTCCAAAAAACTACACATGGAGAATTTTCAAAACAACTAGTGCCTAGGGTAGTGTATACCCTTATAAACTGATTACAAAGCAAAATACAGTAAAACATATTAACACATTTAAAATAAAATTAGTTATGGATTGCCTCTGAGCTTCATTGGCTGGACCACAGACTCCTCCTCCATGGGGTGCACTACCGCTGCAGTGGTTTCGTTCACCTTTGTTCCCTGGTTCATGTTGATCAGACGCTAGAGGTCTTCCTGGATTCTATCAACCTTAGCCATTATCTCCCTAAGATTTCTCTCATTTTCATCAATCCTTGCATAGTGGTTCCTGATTTGCAAAGAGGTGCAACTCACCACTTCCCCCATGCTGTTGACATCCTGGGCTATTTCCTTATTGTCCATTATGCCAATCACTATCATCTCGTATAGTCGCCTAAGATTCTTTTTGACGCCCATGATGCTAGAATTTTCATTAGCTTGTGACATTCTGCTAGTTCCAGGAGAAAGGTCAATTCGGGCGAAGTTGCAGTGCAAAGCATGAATAGAGCCTGCTAGCACACGAGCCTGACTCTCAGCTAAAAGGCCACTAAGGATGTAATTGAGCACTTTTAGCTCCTGCTGCAGGGAGGCACCCTCCTTAATTCGACCCTCTTTGCAGGCTAAGGTGCTCACTGCACCTTCCTTCCACCTTGAACAGTGACAACCCAAGATTATGCTTCTCTTAGCATTGACATTATGAGATTTGGGTGTGAGATTTGAGCCAGAATCAGAGTTTGAAAACCACAGTGAGAAGCCTGTGAGGGTGCTATAAAAGAAAGAGGAGAAAGCTATGAGGGAAAGCCTTTCCTTCACATAATTTCTAGTGAGAGGGAGAGCTTCCCATGGGATCTCCTACAGCCACCCTTTGCCAACACCTGCAATTACATCCAGGAGAATGCGCTCCGGAGGAACCTCATGATAAATAGAGTCGAGAGATGGAGTAAAATGAGTTTGCATTCTGCGTTGAGGAGAAGACATACTGAAATGGTTGAAAAGACTTGGAGCATGCTAGGAGGAGGGGAATTTAACCCAGGGTCGGTGAAACATAAATCCAACATTACCCGAGAGAGGATGTGGGCAGGAGGATTGGAAAAACAGAAAAATAAATGAGAGGATCCTTCGAGATGTAGAGTGGGGTGGGAGCCAGCTGTTGGAGGATGGCGTGAGGCGGTGGGAGGAGGGGTGTGTGGAGGGATAAGGGAAGGGGGTAGAGATATGAGGGAGTGAGGAAGGATGGGAATGGAGGGATAAGGGGAGGGGGAAATGAAAGGAGGAGGGGTGGAGGGATAAGGTGGAAGATGAAGAAAGTCCTTAGTAATTCTTTTAGGGATAGAAATAGCCAATTCTAGGTATGAAGAGGGGGAGGACCTCTTATCTTGAGAAAGGAAGGAGAACTTCTGACGAACCATTATGGGATGAATTTGGTGATAAGAGCGTTTCCGTTCAGACTATAATGACCTTGAGGTAGGGAGGACCCCATGTCATCCAAGGTGTCAGCTGTAGAGTTATTGTGGCGAATAATGTGGAATAGCTCATAGGATTTAGTCATGAGTGGCTTTGCTTTTTCATAGAGATGGAAACAGTTAATTGAACCAGAGGAGTAACCATTAATCAATTTGAAAATGACATGTCAGGAGTCTCCAAATATCATTACCTTCCGGAGGTTTTTAGTGACTAAGAATTGTAATCCCTGTAGGAGTGCCAACCACTCAGCCTTGTTGTTGTTCCTATGTCCAAGGCCCCAAGAAAAGGTTTGTTCAACATGTCCTTTGGGATCCAAGAGGATCCCCCCCGCACCTGCCACCCCTAATGTACATCAATGTTTGCTATGATAGATAGCTGGTTAGCAATTCACATTTTCTTACCACATCATAAGTATATTATGATGAATGTTCCCTCAATCATGATTATGTGTTGGTTGATATGTTTTATGTCATTTTCTATCAATGTGGAATGATGACTCTGACTATCCCTTCCAAGGGAATTTACAAATTCATTTAATCTCATTTCCATTTATACTCAAGAATAAATCCGCACTGCATTTTGTATGTCCTTGTATTCGATTTAGGAGTTGATCATAGTCCATTGATGGGTTGAATGCAAATATTTATTTTGTATATAGTAAAAAAGGGTCATCCTCATTGGAGTGATGGATATATATAATGTGTCCTGGTTTTCTTTATGATCCCACTTTATCACATATTTATGAAATACGCTCTATGCATCATTAGTTTGTTTATGATATTTCCAATATGGTTTTAACATGTTTGTAGTGCTTTCTAACCATAGTAAACATGTATGTGTAGAGAGTCACTATGTTTTAATTAATACCTATAAAAGGAATACCAAGTTATTAGAATCAAATAAGTGATAGTGAAAGGGTGTTTTTATGCCAAAGTAGTACTATATAATGTGTGTAAACCTGTACCAGTAGTATGGTGTGTGCATTCTTTTTGCAACATCTTTTCATTGAAGTTTGAATACATTTTTCCATGTACTTGAAGAATTTAGTATTATTAAATGCTACAATACATAGAAGATTATATTTTATTTAGTATTACCATTTAGTATTAGGGATAGATTAAGAAATATTTAAAAAAACCAAAATTAAGATTTTTTTGAGTCCACGAACTCACTCTCGTTGACATAGAAAATGCAATGTCCCAAAACCTCGTAATGCGGATTATTAAAAAAAAAATTCTTAAAGAACCTCTTTGCTCTTCTGATAAACACCGGGTATGGATGTTAACCTATTCTCCATCCTTAATCTCAGGCTTAGAACCTCTTTACCAGTCAGTCTTCCCTTCAATTATCCATTCTATGTCCATAATGGCAATTTTCGAACTAACCTTTCCCTTTTCGCCTTCCTCCTTCCTCCTTCCGCACTCTGCTTTCCGCCTTCCGCACTTCGGAACTCGAAACTCAGAAACTCAATGTGCGAACGAACATTAAATGACCTTTCTGCCTTCCACCTTCTGCACTTTGCTTTCTGCCTTCCGCACCTCGAAACTTGGAAATCAGAACTCAATGTGCGAAGGAACTTTCAACGGCCTTTTTTCCTTCTGCACTCCTCTTTCTTCCTTCCGCACTTCAGAACTTGAAAGTCAAAAACTCAATGTGTGAAGGAACTTTCAATGGAATTTCCTCCTTCCACCTCTTGCACTCCACTTTGTGCCTTCTGCACTTTGGAACTCGAAATTCGAAAGCTCAATGTGCGAAGGAACTTTCAATGGCATTTCTGCCTTTCGCCTTCTGCACTCCGCTTTCCGCCTTTCGCACTATGGAACTCAAAACTCAAAAAATCAATTATATGCCTTGTTCAACTTTCCCTTTTCCAGTTTCCACCGAGTCTGCAAGCAGATTCCAAGGGGAAGAAACACTAAGTCAGAAGCATCCTAACCTCTGTAACAAGCTTTCATCCTCCATGAACTTAAGCAAGAATGCATAAAAACATCTAAGGAAAAAATAGAGATTAAATGCAGGAAATAAACACATGTAAACATCTACACCATCATTAATAAGCATTTCACATGAACTCATCAATTCACAAAAAATTCATGGTAAAACAACATAACAGAGATACTTATCTTGAAGGATGAAGATGTCTTGCAACTAGCTATGAAGCTGCAACATTCCACCCAACCATAGGCCAGTGTGTTCTTTAATCTCTCAACACTGCTTCCACCCCCGAGCTGGGCATGATTCCACAAAGAACTAGGGAACAACAGACTCATAGACATCCATATATTTTTAACACATGGTTAAGCCAACACCTAGTTGGACTTATCAGATTGTCCATCCAAGCCAACACCTAGTTGGGTTAATAGGCTGCAAGCATATCAAGTCAACACTTGCATTAAGGACCAACCAAGCCAACAGATGGGTTTACATGCCCCAAGACCAAACCATCTCTCACAAATGGGTTAATAGGTTGTCCAACCAAGGATTACAAACAAGGCCAATGCAAAACAAGACTCAGCCAAACCAAGATCCAATTTGGTTAACATGCTACTAAGGTAGTGGAAAGGTAAATTGGCTAAGCTAGTGTCTCACTCAAGAGCTAAGGACACCTCCACAAGATCTATCTGGCCTAGCATCCACATTACTCATAACCCAACACAAGGTATCATCCCTCTCTCTCAACAGTACTTTAAGCTATGCCTCCCTTCTAGAGCTCTTTAAGGCATGCAAGAAGGATCTACCAGCCACTCATATCTTTTCCTGAGGTTCCTTCTTGCACTAGGTTACAAGTCCATTTCTCCTCTCTTCCACTCCTCAGTCTTGCATACTAGAACGGACCCAAACTAGGGTGCACAACACAACAATCCACATAGTGGACCAACAAAACAGGCTTGTTCACTCTGTAGTAGAGAAACCCACTACGGAAACACCTCCCATGACTTAGGAGAGTGAAAATGAACCTTTTGGACCATGAAAATCTACTCCCTTGCTTGACAGATGAAAATGATTGCAACAATAATGGGTTCTATGGTTCTAGATAGTGAACCAGCATGACAACAGGATCAGGAATGAAAAAACACAGACAAAACCCATAGCCCTACAACGTAGGTGAACGCATAGCACATATGACCAGTATGGAGAGTTAGAATGGTAGTGTGAATGAAAAATCACGATGGATGAACAATGCGGGAGTCCCCCCAAATGCATGAGGAGGAGTGAAAAAAACCCAAATACGATCTCCTTTGACAGACAAGGTATGCATCACGTGCTTGCTTCCTACAGAAGCAAAAGCGTGGCTCCCCCCAGGCTGCAGTATTCCATGCCTTGCATTTCCCGATATATTAATTGTCTCAAACACCTTCTTGGAAGAATAAATGATTTAGGATAGAGGATAAAAGGTAGCTGAGGGTTCAAAGTTCTCCTATTGACATTTGGATTAACCCTATAGGATTATAGGTTTGACCAAATCCTCCATCATATCCCTTGTGAAATCATGCCCCCATCTCTTTTCCATTGTAGTTCCATAGCTAGATTTGTATTTTATTAAATTGTGCATTAACATGATATACCAAAACATGTTGTCCATAACCAACACAACAACCATAGGCATCAACCCTGATCACCTATATACAAAATACCATATCGATGGTAGGGCCTTGGACTTGAGCTCCATGCCATGATCTCAATACAGTATATACATTAAGTACAATCAAAATATAATGGGGTCAAAACCGTGGTATTACATTCCCCTCCCCCTCCAAATAGCACTGTCCTCAGTGCTTACAAAATTGAACAAAATGCTACACTCGGATTATTCTCAGTGCCCTACAGAATTGAACAAAAATGGATGTTCCAATCACAAGGAATCCTACAGCTCCCACGTAGCCTCTTCAGGACCGTAATGTTCCCATTTCACCTTTACCTACCCTATGGAAAGGTTCTGAAGCATGGTGAACTTCCTCTCGAGGATGTGCATTGGATTGATTTGGAAATATCCCTCGGGTTCCACCTAAATCACATGGTTAGGGTCATGTACATATTTCTTAAGCAAAGAAACATGAAAAACATCATGAGCTCTAGTGTTAGCAGGAAATGCAAGTCTATATGCAACTGGCCCTATTCTTTCAAGCACTTCAAAAGGTCTAGAATATCTAGGGGAAAACGTGGCACAACTTCCAAGCTTCAAAGAACTCTTCTTTTCCTTCACTCTCAGATAAACATGATCCCCAACACTGAATTCTCTGTGCACTCTATGCTTTTCAGCATAGCTCTTATGTCTATCCTGGGCTGCCTTCAGATTCTGCCTGATATTTACAACCTCTTTCTCCATCTCTTTGATAAATCATGGCCCAAGCATAATAGCGTTCACAGTATTGTCCCAAGGCTAAGGTGTTGTACACTTCTACCAAACAAAGCTTCATATGGACTCATCCCCTAGGATTATTGCTTCCCATTGTTGTATGCAAATTCCACCAAGTGTAAGTAGTCTTCCCACTTGGTTGGATTGTCTATCACATACATATGAAGCATGTCTTCCAGCACTTGTTTCACCCTCTCTATCTGACCATCAGTCTGAGGATCATAAGTAGTGCTGAAATGGAGCTTAGTACCCAAACCTACAAACAACCCCTTCCAAAAATTGTAAGTGAAATTGGCATCCCTGTCAAAAACTATTGCCTTAGGCAATCCGTGCAACTTGAAAATATCCTTCATGAATATTTTTGCAATTTCATCAGTCTTATGTGTGGACTTAACATGTATAAAATGTGTTTCCTTTGTAACCTTATCCACCACAACCATGATAGAATATGTTGTCTCCAAGTCATTGGAAAACCTATAGTTAAGTCCATGGAAATAACTTCCCATTTCCATTCCAGAATTGAAAAAGGATGCAACAAACATGCTAGGTGTTGATGCTCAACCTTCACCCACTGACATTTCATGCACCTTGAAATGTATTCAGCAATATCATTTTTCATTCCCGACTAGAAATACTACTTTATGGCTATAGAAATTGTATTCTGATATACTGGATGACCAGAATATGGAGCGTGATGGATCTCATCCATAACAACTCTCCTCAAATCCGTTATATGTGGAATAAAAACTCTGTTCTTGTTGGTAAGAATCCCATCTTCTTCCAATTTATATCCCTCATGTCTCTTCTCAAGATTCTGCTACTGCAATTTATCCTTGACCTGCACATACAACTCATATAAAGCAGTATGATTCATAATCAGTTGTCTTAGATGGTTGGAAAATACTAAGAGATGCCACATACATTTCATGCACCTTTCTGCTGAGTACATTAGACACTTTACTCTCTTTCTATTTTATGTGTTTGATCTCAAAATCAAACTCACATAAAAACTACATCCATATAGCTTTCCTATCATTTAGAGTGGGATGATCAAACAAATACTTCAGACCACAGTGGTCAATAGTTAACTCAAATTTTCTACCCATTAAGTAATACCTCCACATATTGAGAGAATGTACGATGGATGCAAGTTCTAAATCATGAGTGGCATAGTTATTCTCACGATATTTCAACTTTATATATTCATAACATATCACATGGTTGTCTTGCATAAGAACTCCTCCAACTCCCTGACCACATGCATTAGTGCACATAACAAAGTCCTTTTCTGGGTCTTCAATTTTCAGAATGGGTGCACTGGTGAGAAGATTCTTCAATGGCTGGAAGCTTCCCTCACATTTAGGTGTCCATTATAATCTCATCCCCTTCTTTTGCAAATAAGTGATAGGATGTGCAACCTTGGATAATCCTTCAATGAATCTCCTATAATATCCTGCAAGTCCCATAAAAGATCTTACATCTATCACATTCCTTGGAGTTAGCCAATTCATGGTGGCCTCAATATTTTCAGGGTCAACATATATGCCTTCATCTGATATGATGTGTCCCAAGTAATGAATTCTATCTTTATAGAAGTCACACTTACTCAACTTTCCATACAGTTTATGCTCCCTTAACAATTGCAAAACAATCCTAAGGTGTTCTTCATGCTCTTCATCATTCTTAGAATAGATAAGAATGTCATCAAGGAAAACAAGAACAAACTTGTCCAAATACCTATTGAAAACACTATTCATAAGGCACATAAAGGTAGCTGGTGCATTTGTGAGACCAAATGGCACCACTATAAAATCACAGTGTCCATACCTTGTTCTAAAGGTTGTCTTATGAATGTCTTCATCCTTGATTCTTACCTTATGATAGCTAGACCTCAAGTCAATCTTGGAGAATACCTTTGCCCCTCTCATTTGATCGAAAAGATCATCAATTTGAGGTAAAGGATCCTTGTTCTTCATTGTGACTTTGTCCAGTTGTCTATAATAAATACACTTTCTGAGTGTACCATCCTTCTTCTTTATAAACAGGACAGGTGCTCCCCAAGGAGACACACTCAGCCTGATGTATTTTTTCTCCAACAATTCCTGAAGCTGGATATTCAACTCTAACAAATCTAGTGTGCTCATCCTGTAGGGTACCTTAGAAACTGGTGCTGCTCTTGGTACAAGGTCAATGGTAAAATCAATATCCCTCTTTGGATGAAGTCCTAGAACATCATCAAGAAAAACATACCTGAATTCCTGTAGCACACGAAAATCCTCCAATCTGGGAGCTTCATTGTTCGCTGCCTCCAAAACCTAGGCTACATATAACTGGAAACCTTTCCTATAGAACTTCTTCAGCATCATGGATGAAATATTCCTAACAAATACCACTTTTTTAATTCCTCTTACCACTCTTTGGTGTCCTTCTTCATCCATGCATTCAAAAGTATTATTGTAACAATCAAGATTTACCTTGTGAGATTCTAACCAATCCATTCCAATGAGAATGTTATAGGAACAAAGTGGAAGAACATTCAGATCTGCATAAGTCTCTAATCCATTCATCTCTAATGGACATTTTTCTACAATATTACTGACCTTTGTCTTGGTCCCAGTGGCTAGTTGAACTAACCATGACTTATTATGCTTTAGTTTCTTAAAAGCACAAATATCAACTACTCTAGGAGTAATATAGCTATGAGTAGAACTAGGGCCAATCAAAACATAAACATTTTTCTCAACAATCTTACCTCCGACCTCAACCACAGTTGATTGGTGATCTTCTTGACGGTCCTCTAATGCTAGATAAATCCTAGGTACTTTCCTTGCCACCCGACCAACAGTTTCATCTTCCTGGATGTTGTAAGCTGGAATTACATATCCTTCCTCATAAGGACAATTCTTGCGTGTGTGGGGCCCTCCATACCTCCAGTATTGGAGGGGTTCTCTATTATGTTGTGGATCTCTTGGCTTTTCCCCCATCACTATGGCTGGCTGATTTATAGTATGTGATGGTTTCCTTTACCATTGCTTCTTGATGTTGGAAGGTTTGAATCCTTTATTTCTCTGTTCAAACTTCTAATTCTTCTTTTCCTTCCAATCCTTATGATGATCAGGCTTTCCTTTGTTCTCGTCATAATAGTACTTAGCATTTTTGATGGCCTCTTCCAGAGTTCTAGGATCATCAAACTCAATTTGATCTTTGTAATACTGAGGTAATCCAATTAGACAACGTTGGATCTTCACCTTTTCATCTTTGATGTACCTAAAATATCTTAATAGCTCTAATAACTTGTTGGCATATTATTCCATTGTCTGTTGTCCCAATCTCAGCTCATGGAATTCCTTAATTTTGTCATCATAATAACTATTAGAGAGGTATTTCTACTTGAATTACTTCTTGAACTATTTCCACTTAAGTCTTCTTTCATTGATCCTCTTTACTTGTCTGAGGTTCTCCCACCAAATGGATTCCCTTCCATTCAAATTGAAGATGGAAACCCTTTCCTTCATGCTCCTTGAATATTCATGGACCTAGAAATACTTCTTGATCCCAAGAAGCCAAGCTTCAGCTTCCTGTCCAGTCTTTACCTCACCATTAAAGGTAGTAGGTTTATCCCTCTTAAATTCATCCTGAGAGCTATTCCAATGGCATCTCTTTCTCTTTCTCTTGTGAGAAGAAGAGATTGAACCCCCACTGGATTCTTCTGAGTCAAATGAACCACTAGAAGTCATTTTCCTTCTTCTAGTGATGTTCTTACTCCCTTCTAGATTTATTGTCCCATGCCTAGAGTCCATATTTCTTTGCAAGTATGTCAAAATTTTCAGCATGGCTACGTTTAGCTGATACTGATATTCTTGAGCCTTGACCAATTTTTCATTGTCTACTCTATAACTTTGCATTTCCATGCTTAGGTTTGTAATGGTGGCTGCAAAATCTAGTGGGGTATCCTAATATCTCCTTCCTCTAGACTCGGTTTCATCATTATCGATTCTAACATTCTCACCTGTAGCATCTTCCTGATACCCATGGGGATATCGTACATCATTCCCATTGTAGGTTCTCATGGCTTGAGCTAAAAACCCAACTTTCTAAACTGCGTTGTCACTCTACAAAATAATGTGTTAACATACATCTTTGCTAGATGCATGATAATTTTCAAAAAAATAAAACACAATTAGTTGCAATGTTGAAACCAATAGTTTTAGAAACTATTCACATGGCCCATATATTCCGAACATTACAACCATTAGCTTTGTTAACTGTAACTCTGCCCATTCAGGCCCAATGATGCAATCAACAACTCTGATACCACACTATAACGTCCCCAAACCCCATAATGTGGATTTATGAAAAAATATTTTGCTTAAAAAACCTCTTTGCTCTTCTGATAAACACTGAGTATGGACGTTAACCTATTCTCCAACCTCCATCCCAGGTTTAGAACCTGTTCACCAGTCATTTTTCCCTTCAATTCTCCATTCTGCATCCAGAATGGCCATTTTCGAACTAACCTTGCCCTTTCTTCCTTCCTCCTTTCCCACTCTACTTTCTTCCTTCCACACTTTGGAACTTGGAAGTCAGAAACTCAATGTGAAAAGGAAATTTCAACGGCCTTTCCTTCTTCCACCTTCCTCACTCCTCTTTTCTCCTTCCGCACCTTAGAACTCGGAAATCAAAACTCAATGTGTGAAGTAACTTTCAATGACCTTTCCTCCTTCCGCCTTCTACACTCTTCTTTCCGCCTTCTGCACTTCAAAACTTGGAATTTGGAAACTCAATGTGTGAAGGAACTTTCAATGGCCTTTCTTCCTTCCACCTTTCGCACTCTGCTTTTCACCTTCCACACTTTGGAAGTCGGAAGTTGAAAGCTCAATGTGCGAAGAAACTTTCAATGGTCTTTCCTCCTTCTTCCTTCTGCACTCCGATTTCCTCCTTCCTCACTTCAGAACTCGGAACTCAGAAACTCAATAATCTACCTTTTTCAACTTTCCCATTTCTAGTTTTCGCCTTCCGCAGGTGGATTCCAAGGGGTAGAAATACTAAGTTAGAAGCATCTTGACCTATGTAACAGGATTTTATCCTCCATGAACTTAAGAAAGAATGCATAAAAACATCTAAGGAAAAAACATAGATTAAATGCGGGAAGTAAACACAAGTAAACAACTACACCATCATTAATAAGCATTTCACATGAACATATCAATTCATAGAAACTTCATGGAAAGACAACATAACATAGATACTTATATTAAGGGATGAATATGTCCTACAACTAGCTATGTAGCTACAACGTTCCACCCAACCATAGGCCAATGTGTTCTTTAATCTCTCAACACCATTGCCACCCTTGAGCTAGGAATGATTCCACAAGGAACTAGGGAACAACATACTCATACACAACTAGATGTTTTTAACACAAAGTTAAGCCAACACCTAGTTGGGTTAATAGGTTGTAGTCCTATCAATCCAATACTTGCATTAAGGACCAGCCAAGCCAACAGATGGTTTCATAGGCCCCAAGACCAAACCATCTCTCAAAGTTGGGTTAACAGGTTGTCCAACCAAGGATTTCACACAAGTCCAATGCAAAACAAGACTCAACCAAACCAAGATCAGATTGGGTTAATAAGATGCTAAGGTAGTGGAAAGGTAAAATGGATAAGCTAGTAGCTCACTCAAGAGATAAGGACACCTCCACAAGATCTATCTGGCCTGGTATCCACATTACATGCAACCCAGCACAAGGTAGCATCCTTGTTATCGCTGATTTTACCACACATGGTTGATCACATATTTATGGCCTTCACTGTCCCTCTACAGACTCTTTATACCCATGGACTTATATTATACTTTGATGTCCCAAGATCATCCCTAAAAAACACCTGTTTATTGCTGTATGCGACTTTTAAAGCTATACTCACGTGTACACATGACTTTTGACCTCAAACCCGTGTACATCAGGATGTGTGCATAATTACAAATACTTTTAGAGTTTTCCTCATATGAGTCCGAATATCCTGACTCTTGGACTTCCATATGCCTTATGACCGTTTCATCTTAAACTTAGGTTCGAACCCATTCCATGAGGTCATGAAACCTTCATGCTACTATTAGAAGTGGTGTTATGTGAATTGTAAAGATTTCCTATACATGGGTGCCCTAGTTAGATATTCTTTTTCATTTGGTGCCCATGCTGAAATTTCTCCTTTAGGTTGCAGGAGCCCCTTTATAGATTCCTACCATGTCTTTGAGAAAGAGCTTCATACTCTTGAAATTTATGATACCCATTCCCCCGAGACTCCCTTGTATATATCAAGTTGTAATTGGATTTTCATGATTTTTGCTTACCTTCTTGAGCTTTATGCCGGCTCTCTAACTTTGATTTATCAACCATATAGCCCGAGCTTGTCTCATGTCTAGCAAAGCAGATCCTTTTACATATCTTTTTCATCTTGATCACCCCTTTTACCTGGAGGATACCTTCCCTCGAGTGTCATTATCCTGCACATATCTCCTTGCATTGAGCACAGGAATGTTCCACTGCTGGGAACTAGTTCGCTTGTCCCCCAACACTCGCCTCCTCCTAGATTTGTACTATAAAGCACTTTTATTCTTTTTCAAGGTTCTCAAAATATTTGAAAAATTCCAAAAAAATAAAAAAACATAAAATCCGAACAGGAAAAGATGTTATATTTGGAAGCAGTTGAGTTGTGTAGCCTTCGAATAGAGAATTGTATATCACACCCATTGGTTAGGTTATTAGTTTGAATTTAGGAGCTGTACTCATTACTTTGAGTTTATATCCACCGATTGTTTAAGCTTCCAGTCCCTATGGAGCCTCTATTGATGCCTCCTGTGTCACAGAGATGTTCCAGTTTGCATATCGAGTCCATGTTGCCTACCTTCAGTCACCATTCTCCTTTATGCTCTTGTTCGAAGGAATTTGAATCCTGAGTTGGCCATTCCTCAGTTATCTTGAATTTACATGTCGACCATTCACAGTACTATTACTAGTTCGTGCACATCTTGTTCAAGTTCTTCCACATTATACAACGTTGTTGAGTGCCTCGTGTTGGTTTATGGGGAATGCCTTAATGCCCTCCTTTCAACGGTTTTCATTCCATCGAATTCAAATCATTTATTATGGAATAGGAGTCTAGAGTCCTTTGAGTGCCTTGAGACTTACAGTCATCAGTGGTAGGTTCTCTCGCCATCGACGTTTTTGGGAATACATCAATGTCCCTTGACCGATGGATTCTTCCAAGTGTTCGACCTCAACACATCTATTCACACTTTTTATATTGCACTCTGTACCTTGATTCACATTTTCATTATTGGTGGGTGATATCACGTCTGTTAATAGTATACATCAATGACTGGTAATCATACGATGGACTACTATGTTCTACCTTGACACATCTATTCACATAGTAGGACTTGTACTCGTAGCGCTTCATGTAGAATACCTTCCAGATCGGTGGAATTCCATGTATACCTTCCAGTGTTCATGAGATATTAGCTCTCATGATTTGATTCCAATGTATATCATATATCTTCATCCACTATGGAGATCTTGATCCATTGTATATCTTCATCCACTATGGAGATCTTGATCCATTGTATATCTTCATCCACTATGGAGATCTTGATCCGTTGTACACCTTCAGCCACTATGGCGATCTTGATCTATTGTATATCTTCATCCACTTTGGAGATTCTGATCTATTGTATATTGTACATGGTGATGACCACACATGTCACATTTTGTATATCATGCCTATTCATGGCCATTGTACTCTTATGTATCTGGGACTGCTATATATATTTGCAGTCACATGTAGAGATTGATCGTTGTATTGTACTGATGAGTGGCTGGTTCTTCCACCTAGGTCTTCATTACTCCACTTCTGGGATGGATTTTATAATGTATTTCGGTCGTCGTGTTACCTCTCTGACCTCACACATTAGGGGGAATTTGTTATAGCTGATTTTACCACACATGGTTGATCACATATTTATGGCCTTCCCTATCCCTCTACAAACTCTTTATACCCCATGGACTTATATTATACTTTGATGTCCCAATATCATCCCTAAAAAACACCTGTTTATTGTTGTACGCAAATTTTAAAGCTATACTCGCGTGTATACGTGATTTTTGACCTCAAACCCGCGTACATCGGGATGTGTGCATGTTGGAAAAAACCCACCAAGAAAGCCTCACCGATAGTGGTTCTCACTCTATCGACACCCAATCAGCGTGGTCTCCTTGAGCACCGGCCCAGACAAGTTTTACTCTGCCCAGCAACATCCACAGAGCAAACAAAGTCTCACCTGAGATGTTCAAGGGAGAGCTGCCAGAACCAAGTTTTCGGCAGTAAGAAGGGAAGATATGGCATCCGCGGCTTCAACAACATAACTATCATATTACTCCAAGTCACTCGATAGAACTAAGATAGTTATCATAATTCATCTTCACAACTATGGATCTAACAAATCACATCATTAATTTATCGCAGCAGTGTTATCTCAATAGTATCATTCATAAAACAACTTTAATAAGCATCATCATCATTCATCATAATTGCGACATAATTGTGATAGATCGCATCGTCAGTTCATTGCAGCAACACCAATAAATCATAAACAGATTCAATACACTTCTCATTGACATTGAAGTAGAGAAAATAGGAAACAGAAGACAACATTTAGAAAACCATAATGTCATATTAATTCTGTGCAACAGATCCAAAACAAATAATTCTTCTCCATAGTAGGAGACTGATTACATCCGAAAATTCAGTATCTGGCATAGACAGATTGCAGATTGTTCAAAATAGAAGACTCATCAAGACCATAGACAGATCACAACAGATTGATCACACTCACATATTGACTTGGACTTGTATCGCGCTGATCATGATGATCTTACAATTGCAAAGCTAGCTCTATATATAGGCTTGGACCTTTACGTCAAAGGTCCATTTCCAACTAACTTCTAACCACTAATGACCTATGTCCACACAACGTGGTCAATTAATACATTAAATATTCAAAAGCGGTTATCCTTCCACCCATCGCGCTGATATGGTCTTGCGCAGCTGTTGCAATGCTGTGCAACTCACTTACCCAAAACCCCTACCAACAGGCCCCCAACACAGTCTTGTGGCTCATCCTCGAGCCACGTCAAGTTGACAGGGTATATGCCAGTGTCTTGGCCTTGAAATCTTCAAACTACTGTGAGATATCTCTAACATGGAGCTAGACTCTTTCGAAAATGCTTTGACAGTTGAGAAAATCTTGTTGCATGGGGTGCACTTTACCATCCTTGCCATCGACCATCTGTCAACTTTCTTACACCTCCTGCAATGTTGCGACTACTTTGATAGCTAGCTACCCACCAACTTCTTGAAACTCATCCAAATGGGCATGGATATTTTTTTGACATTCTTGGATGCGGGAAGGTCTCTGTTGTAGGTCCTTCAACTCCTCAAACAGCATGATCTGCACCATGAGCGGCAGTGCTTGCAGCAATGTCTTCAGTGTCATCAATTGTCCTTCAGCTTCTTATGCATGCGTGGTCAACTGGTTGAGTTGTTTGTCTTAGACAACGCTTTTCCAAAACTGCATTGTCACCTCCATGATTGTCTTTGCTTCTTGCTCCATTGTTTCTAACTGGGCCGCTATCTCCTCAATAGTATCCTTCCATTTGGCAACCTGCTCTGGCGGCATTGCTGGATGGACCAGGGAATTGAGCAGAAGATTGGTGTCCTGGAGCTGGACAATAATTTCCCCAATTCACTTGGCCTTAGAGATTGCAGTAAGCTATACCATGCTCTCAAAGATATATTGACAGGCCTCATCAACAACTTGCTTGACCACGCCACAACTTGCACACAGCTGCGCCTTCTCAATGATAAGGCAGTCTTGCGCCTTCTTAAGCTCGGTGATTTCCTCGATAGTTTTTCACTGCAGCTCGGCCTATGATTCCTTTAATGTGTTAATCTCCTATACCTTCTCTTCACCAGCTGCACCCTAACCTGATGCATCTCCTCAGCTTCTTTCTACAGCTTCTCAGCTGCGCTCTGCGACTGTACATACCCATCACTAAGCTCCTTCTGCCTATCCGCCAATTCCTGGGCGGAAACATGCTGCAACTCGACAAGATCCTAAGTGGGTAACTTGTTAAGATCCAAGGCAATGCTCTAGAATGGCCACAGTAATAGGTTCACGTCTTCACTCCCCGTGTCGATCACAATCGGGGGAACTTGAATGTTCCTAGCCCGTGGCTCAATGCTGATCCACGGGAATTCCTGCATCACATCTTTCTCAGGTGTCTTCCTGGAAACAACATCATAAATAGAATTCAACTTATCTCTTACCGCAGCAAACCCTTCTTGGTTGGACTCTCCTATCACTTGTTTCGCAGCCTCAGAGGAGTCAGTGACTGCTTTGATGAGCCGTTTCAGTTGGTCCTCCATTCCTGGCCAAGTACCGCTACCCGCATCGTATTCTAGGCACCATTTGGTTTGAGTTTCCTCCTGTATGCGTTGTGCTTCGGCATTAGGGTCCGTCGATGATTCCTTGTTAGAGTCATGAAAATTTAGATCCTTCTAGACAAGCTCATCTGGGGCATCAGTTGGTGGCTCATTAGAGAGTTCCTCCTATCTCACGGGGTTGTTCCATTCAGCTAGCCACTCCTGAACGAGAGCATTCGATTCTTCATTAGTGACTTTGTAGGCCAGAGGTAGCCACTACTTGTCAGGGTCCTACCATTCCTGGATATAAATGGAATGAGGCCCGATAGTGAACTGAATGAGCCGCTGATACTTGGTTGTTGCATAATGGGATAAGCAAGGAACTTTGACAGCCGCGGCTTGCAGTGCTTCCCAATAGACCCAAAAATGGATTGCACAGTCCGCCTATTGACGGGCTGCTCAACCCACCACAAATTCTGATAGCGTGCACCTCGGCACACCTTCACTGCATCGACTACCATCGGCTGATAATATTCTGGTTCCATCCATGCAACAAGTGAAATGAGAATTAATAGCCAACTGTAGGAAAATGGCTGCTCGACCTGAGCAGTGAGAGCATCGTTCAGCAAATGGTTGAGCAGAAACAAGGACTAGTTCATTTGCATTCCCTCTATGCATTTTTGTGCACATGCGACCATGCCCAAGTTGCACTAGACCGGTCAATTCCTTGGACAATCTTGCTCACCAAAATGCATGCCCCGATACACATCGCCTATGCATTAATGCTGTTGATATGATAGGCGTGGCCAACATGCTGCAAGCCAAATCTCTCCTTCAGCTGCTTAGAAAGCTTCTTGTTAGTATCCCGATCGTGGATATACTGCGCTAGATCTTCCCTAGCCTTCAGCAAGCCCGTAATGTTTGCAATTAAGTTGATCATGACATGAATAGGCTCATTCAACAAGAGCATCCCACCATGAAAGCAAGACAAGAGTTATTTGACACATGCATGAGCTTAGTTTAGTCACCCAAAGTGAGGCATATTAATGAGCCCCAACAATCCATATTTATTCAACCTGCTTGCCCATGGTTGAGGAATCCTATGAATCGGTGCATCAAGCCTCATTGGAACTGATTCATAGGGCTCATCCTCGACATATTTGAGCAACATCAAATCATGGTCTTCAAACTTCAACTTGATCAAGGCAGGGATGATATCTATCGAGCAAGTCATCCCTTCCAACAGCGACGACAATTTGGGTGGATACTTCTGATTCTTCGTGGGCTGCCTTGGCTTTTCTCCTGGCCATATTGGAGTGACATATCCTAGGATATCATTGACAGAGACACCCCTGGGCACCATAGACTCTATAGCTCCCGAGCTCAATGGCCCGGTCTGTGCAGTCCCCTTGCATTCTAGCCGAAGTGCGGGTGTGCCTCTTTTGCGGCAGCATGGAACTGGGCTTCTGATCGTTCCACTTTCCTTTGGGGATTGACAAAGAGCCTACCAGCATGCTCATGACTTCTTCCTCAATGAATGTGGGCCGAATGGGGGATTCCTGCTCACTGGAAATCTCAATTGCATTGGGATCGCTTAGCATGCCATACTCCCCAAACATTACTATGCACCCGATGACTCTGCACCTCTTCTTCGCAACTTGCACTCAAGACTCTTCAACTGTACTTGGCTCAACACTTTGCTCACTCGACTGAACTACTCTGAACAATTCCTTCCTCACACATCCCATACACTTTTTATAGCCATTTCCCAATTCAAAATCATCATTTCCAAATCCACCGTGTCCATCATGACCAAATCTAGCAATAATGACACCAAATCCGCCATCAATATTACCCTACTAACGGTCAGATTGGCCATTAATGCATGTCACCAGCTAACTATTTTAACTACCTGCATTTATTGCTGATTTGACCAACCCCCAGCCCTGCGGCTGTCATAGGTAGTCTCCATTCCGTCACTACTAAATCCTATCCTTGCGAGGCCTCTTCCCCTAGGCTCGCCTTACTACTATCTAACAAAAGATTCTGTTTTTTTTTTACAGCGCCTCAAGCGGTGCGCAGCTTTGACCCCTTCCTATAGGGATTTAAGCGACTCACATTGATGAGCATCAGTAGTACCACACCATCTAATTGCTATAACTAAACCACACCTCCAAAAGTAATGGAATGAACAAGATACATGCCTAACCAGTGCATCTGTAACTTACTTGGATGCTTCATGAACTTGCTGTCGTATAACAACACTAAATCTCCTTCTAGAAACTGTTTATGATTAATGTGACGATCACGCCACACCTTCTATTGATCCTTCGCAACGCACTGGTGGAAGCCTATGATAAATTTGTCCTCTTCAAGATGGATCAACTGTGCAATGTGCTCTTATAATGCTTCGACATCATCCATGTCGGTCGCCACAATGATGCGCAAACTAGGAACAATGTATTCCATGGGCATGACTCCCTCTTGCCCATATACCAACTTAAATGGTGTCTATCCTGTGAGACGTTTACAAGTGGTGCGATAGGCCCATAGCACTGCTGGAATTTTCAATTCCCATTCATCATGATTAGCATTACATACCTTTTTCAACACTGTTTCAAAAATTTTGTTGAACGCTTCAACAGTCCCATTTGCCTACGGGTGGTATGGTGTGCTTTTTTTATGTTGCACCTGCAACTCCTCAGGTACCGCTCTTACAATGCGGTTGATAAAATGAATACCCTGGTCACTCATCAATATCCTTGGACACCCAAACCATGTCACAATATTCTCAAATGTGAACTTTGCTGCTGTCGTAGCAGTACAATCCACAACTAGTGCGACCTCTGCCCACCTGATCATATAGTCAGTTATGGTAATGATGTATCGTGCACCATTTATTCCCCAGTGGATTAATTGGACCCACAAAATCCATGACCCATTTATCAAAAGGTTGTAGAGTTACCTATGGCACAAGCGACATCTCATCCCACTGTGATGGTTTACCGATGCGCTGGCAGGTGTCACAACTCCGCGCATAGTCTGCACCATAATTATGCAATAGAGGCCACCATAGTCTGGTGTAAAACACCTTCCATGCAGTAGCACTTCCGCCATAGTGACCTCCCACGACTCTTGCATGTGCTTCTTCTAGAATGGGTCCCTACTAATGCGGTAGGATACACTATCGCAAGATTTCATCTAGTCCAAGCTTGTATAATTGCCTAGCAATCAGCAGGAAATCTAAAAGCCTTTACTACCAACTACTTCTTCTGACTAGTTGACACATTCTCAGGGTAAACACTAGTGGCCAAGAAATGAATGATTGGGGCATAATGATCATCTGTGATATCGACACGGAATGGTTGCGCATCTGGAAATCCGCCATCAATATTGGTAGGTTCTTCTCCGGTCTCAATGTGATACAGGTGATTAGGACCAACATTCAACCTCCCTGGCTTCAAAACTATTTCAAAGTCAAATTTCTGAAAAAAGTAGCAGCCACCGAAAAATCTTCCCCCCCAACACAATATTATTGACCAAATATTGCAAGGCGAAATGATCGGTGAACATCTTGAAGTGACTGCCTAACAAATAGTTCCTAAAATTTTGCAAGGCATAAACCATCGCCAAGCCTTCTCTTTCAGTTGTTGTGTAATTTCGTTCAACAAATGAAAACTTCTGTTGGTTCTCATGGGCAGACCCGGGTTTACTATAATCAACCAACAACACCCCTAGCTCACTGGCCCTTTCAGCAACAGACCGTGAAGCGGCCTGAAGTCTCACCCGAAGTGATTCTAATGGGTTGGCCAAGGACTCAAGTGTCTTGGACCAGGTTCTATGGTGTCTTTTCTTACAACTCGCAGCTCTTTTAGCTGTGAGGTCTCTTTCTCTGCGCGTCGCACGACTCCTCTGCTCGCGTCACGCGATCTTCTCGTCTTGCAGCTCTTCTAGCTGCGAGAGATCCATTTATGCTGCTGTGCGGTCCCTTTCTACGTCGCGCACTTCCACTGACTCGGGATATCTCCAACCTTACCGCATCGTCGCGCACCGTGCGACACGCAGCACCTGCTCAACACTAAGTACTCAACCTGCGGTATCGTGCACCGCAGCTCCTCTGCCAGTGCGGTATCACCTCTCTGTGATATCCTACCTCCGCGGCCTAGCACACTTAGCGTTGCTCGTGTCGACGTGCAAGACTCAACATACAAGGCTGTCCAATACTGTGACTAGTGACTGTTCAATCAAAGCATAAATGAACCCACATACAACATGCCAAAGACTTCAACTTATGTTTTCCTCCTATATTGCTATAAACTGATTAACACATTCGTTCATTAAACTGTAAACAAAGTTCATGAAGTAACTGATAACTGCACAAGTAACATAACACATAATCCAATCACATAACACATGATTTTAACATGGTTCACCCCTAGGATGGAAGTTACGTCCACATAACTGTGTTTTCATTATAGCTCAGGGGAAGGTAAAACACAGTTCTGCTGCACCGCATATGCAGCTCTAGATCTTCTCTCTTAGATCTCTTTTTCTCTCTATATTGCTCTCCTACAATATACTCTTCCCTCTTTGTCAATCCCTGCAGATCATTACATGCATGCTCTATAAGGCAGCTACTGGTTACAGTAAGATTTCTACCGCTAATAACAGAACCAGAGCTAGGCTTTTACAACAGTCTACACACAACTAACAACTGAATGAATCAAACAACCGACCAACTAACCAACCCTTTTACAATGCAAAATATATCCCTTTATAGGCAGCCCGAAGGTCTTGCCATTACAACACTGTGGACCTATCCCAATAGTAACCCAAAACCTTAACTAGTGACAGTCGGCCATATCTGTACTTAAGATAGCCACTTTCCATCACACCACAGCTCTCTGTAGTCTTCCATGCTTCCCGGCGCTGATCATGGGTACTGTGCACCGCTTCGCTTTTCTGTCCTTCATCTTCAATGCTTCAGCCTCATTGCTCCTTTTCCTTTATGAGGGTTGCTGAGCCCTCCTGTCTCCGCCACTGCCTTCAATGAAGTGGGTGAGCTCTCTCTTCTCTGCCGCTCAGGTACCGTCATCTACCTTGACTTTTCTATCTTAAAAGTCATGGTTTTCGGCTCTGCTCTGTTAGCTGGAAATGTGCTACGGTGTCGTAGCTCTATCTTATCTTCTCTCTGCTAAACTGGCAGCTTCTACTGTAGCTGCGGGACCCTTCTCCAACAGTCCCCTAACACTTACTTGTGGCTCGTCCTCGAGCCACTTCCAGCAGGCTTCTCCTGCTGTAGCTTTGCCTTGGCTTCCTACGAAGTCCTCTGCAACCTGTCTCAAAGTCCTGCGACTTCCTTCTGCATCAATTCGACACGCTCTTGTGCCGAGTCAAGCAAAGCTTGACTAATACTGGCGTCCTCTGTGGCGTCAGTTTCCTCTCTGGTGGTAGTGAACTCCCTCACTTTCTGCTCAACCATATCGACTAACTCGGTGATTTTCTCCTGGTAGGGTTGAAGTAGGTCATTGATGTGTATCTCCTTTGTTCTTAATCACTGCGCTTCCTGCTGCAAGCAGTTCATCTCCTTTGTATTCCTCATCTTCTGAAGAGCTGCCAAGCCCTTAATTTCTTCTTTCATTGCTGCTGCAATATTCTCTATCTGTTGAATACTTTGCTGAAATTCTACTTTTTTCGGCGGATCATCTAACTCGGCCCATGTGTTCGTCGCCTCCACGAGTACCGACAGTGCTTCATCAATGCGAGATTTCATCTGCATGGAAGTGAGCCGAAAGGAGTCTACTCGCGCTTTCTAGTCTGCCTGGGAGGTGTCTCAGATGTGAGCCTCAAGCTCGATGATCTACACTTCGTGGTCTGCCTTCATCCTGGCCACTTCTTCGTCCATTCTCACCACGGTTTCTTCCAGAGCCTTTGCTCTGTCTGCAACTCTTCTTAGCTTCTATGGGGTAGGCAACGCGAACTCAATGTTACATTTGGGTAGATCTAATGTGATGCGCTGTAGTACTTGAGAGAGTTCCTGATATTTGTCTTGATATGTTTTTAACTCGTCTGCCTTCTTTTGACAGCTGGTAGCAAGTGCTGCATTCTGTTGCTTCAGCTGCGTATTCTGTTTGTAAGTCGCGAGCTCTCTACTACTGAGCTCTGCGCTTAGCTGCTGGTGGATCATCTGCAATTGATCAATATGGAACTCTGCAAGGTTAACCTCGATGGGTTGCCTAAACTGTACTGGTGGGTCCTTCATTGTCACAGGGAATCGGATGCTTCCTGGCGGAATCAACACTGTATTGAGGCAATCTGTTGCTAAGCTTTCCTCGCAGGACATCGACGGTGTCGAAGTTTCTGTGGCGGTCGCCTTTACCGATGGAATGTGCATCATGGTAGTCTTCTCTGTAATTGTTTTTAAGTCTAGAAGCTACTTTTCTACTATGCTCTGTATCTTTTCCTGCGATGTCTTCACCGCTTCAAATGAGTCCTTCAGTGTGTCACACGTCCTTGTTGCGATGAGTTCATAATCATCATCTGTTAATGCGGTCTTCAGAACTGGTTTTGAAGTTTTCTATTTTTTCTTCTTATGTGTCTCTGTGGTCTCTTGTTCTCCATTCTTTGGCAGGTGTGCCTCTGTTGGCCCTTCCGGTGGATCTTTTCTCTTTTCACCTAGTGGTGGAACTTCTGTTGTTCCTTGTTCCTGGTTGTCCATTTTGTCTTTGCCCTTTTTTGATGGGTCTGTCTGCGCGGTATCTGATGACAGTGGTGTAGTATCTTTGTATTCTTGCTGCCACTGGTCATCAAAGTCCTTGATGACGTATTTGACATCCTTCACTGTCATTCTGAACAAGCCATTATCCCAATCGTCCCTTTTAGTCCTTTTTGGCCTAAGATAGATTCTATGGTTGTCTGCCAAAAAATTTAGCCGGTTATCATATATGTCCACGGTCTCCCTGCTGATCTGTGGTGATTCTTGGATAATTTTCTTCAACATCTTATAGTATTCATAGAATACTATCGTATTAACATTTTTCTTTGCTTGGCTATTGTTGTCCCATAAGCTGGCATAGCGCACTCCTCTGGGCGCTCCACTTGCGATCTGTGGGAACTGGGTATTGGGCGGCTCCTTCCAGCCGACAAATGCACATAGTATAAGCAGCCACAAGAAATGGAAAGGGTGGTTTGCTTCGTCCTGCGTTGCCAAACAATTTTCCTGAAGCATGTTTAATAAAAATAAGGACCAATTGAACTGCTCGCCCTCTGTGACTTGTATGGCTAGGTTGATTACTGATCCTGTGACTTCCTTTGGTCGGACCTTGGTTAGTAGTCTGCCTGCAAGCAGGCTGGCTGTAAATCTGAGTGTATCATTTTGTAAGCTTGTGATGTCATAAGCCCTGCCTCCTCTCTGTTGCTGATACTTATTAACTAAGGCTGGTGGCAGCTTGGAATCCTTGGTCTTTCCTGTTATCTGTATCTCGGGGTCTTTACCAGTCTTGGATAGCCCAGTGATGCACTGTATCAAGTCGATGTTTAGGTCGATCCTATTGCCTAGCTAGAGATAACCTCCATGTACACACGAAAGTATGACATGCACCATGGCATTGACCTCTGCACCACGTCCAAAATGGGGTAGTCGCAACAAATTGAGCAGACCTGAGCGCTCAACAATCTGGACATGTGCCATGGGAACAAATTCATCTCTACCTGTCCTTGGGTTCTTCTCAATCACAAGATACTGATATGGCTTGAAGTGAGGGTACGTCTTACCATCTCCCAGGTTATAATCTATAAATTTAACAACACCAGCATATCCTACTAGATCTCCATTTTCCTTTACTCGGGAATCTATTAGCGGGATGGGAACAGTAAACTTACCACTCTTGGGGATTTTGACCTCTGGAGCACCTTCAACTCATGGTATAAGGTAGTCTGCTGCACTAAGGACTTCGTCTTCCAGCTCCGAACTGGATCCCTCTCTTAGCTGGGAATGGCTCCTCGTCTTTGGCGGTTCTTTGGTTTGTGACGAGCTTGGCGGGGTACTCTTAGATGACGTCGTCATGGGAGCTGCAAGGCCAGTATGCTCGAACCGTTTCAGTAACGCTTCTAGGGGTTCGTCCTCGAACAGAACCCAGTTTGCATGAAACGGTGGACGTGCAATGGCTACAACTTCTGAAAATCACAGCACTCTGTAACCAACTGAGCTCTGGACAGAGAACTCTTAACAACTTACTCTATAGCTCTCAGTTTTTCTGCAAACGTAACCGTCCCAATTGAATACTTTCTGATTTTATGCCCAATACGATAATCCCGGACACAACGGTCATCTATACTAAACCCGTCAGTCGTAATAAATGCCTGGACAAGACCAAAACCGTCATCCGATCCTTAATAAATGCGGAAATCCGATCGAATTTCCCTCGAAATGTGTGTGTACAGGCGCAGGTCTCGTCGAAGATTTGCCAAATCTGGAAAAATTTATTATACTGCTGTCGAATCTACGGTAAGATATATCGGTCATTTCCTCATTAACTGCCTATTAGAGGGTGATTTGACTGGCCCTCTGTCGGTTGCAAAACTGAATACGTGGCATGGGGAAACATCACACTGCCGCGATGCGACTCCGCATCACCTGCGTAAAACAAATACTTCACCTCTCTCTTTTTTTTTTTAACTTGCACAAAATGAACTGACCTTATGCGATTCCTCATACTTATAAAATACCTGCCAGTGTAGACTAGTTCCCGGTGCAATGCCTCCTTTCAACTACACTGGACATCTGCACCACCATAAACTGGCTAAGCTAGGGCTGAGAGGCAGGGTGGCTATCACTATAGAGCTTAAGCCTACTACCATTAATCCAAGTGGGAAGAAGCTCCCCATCTAGCTTGCTGAGATGAACGAAACCTCCCTCTGTAACTTGCTGTATCTGATATGGACCCATCCAATGCGTCTTGAACTTCCCTGGAAACTTAATGAATTTGCTGTCATAGAGGAGCACTAGGTCTCCGATCTGGAAAGTCTTACTCTTAATGTGTCTGTCATGCCAAGCTTTTTCTCGGGCCTTCTGCACTTTCTGATGGAATCCGGCGATGAATCTGTCTTCTTCTAAGGCAAGCAGGTGTGCTAGCCTTTCCTCCACTGTGTCTGTATCAGTCATCCTGGTGATTTGAGCGATTCTTAAGCTAGGAATAATATACTCCATAGGCATAATAGCCTCCTGTCCATACACTAAGCTGAAAGGTGTGTGTCCCGTAAGTTTCTTGCATGTGGTCCTATACGCCCATAATACAACGTTAACTCTGAGGTCCCAATCATTCCTTTGGCTATTGCAGATCTTAGTAAGCGCATTTTCTAAAATCTTGTTAAAGGCCTCCACCGTACCATTAGCCTGAGGGTGGTAGGGAGTGCTCTTATGGTGCTGAATCTGGAATTATTTTGTCAAGGCCTCAATAGTGCTATTCAAGAAATGGGTACCTTAGTCGCTCATCAAAATTACTGGGCATCCGAATCTACTGATGATGTTCTCAAAAAGGAACTGTGTGGCTGTAGCAGCATCACAATTCTTTACTGCTTTGGCCTCTGCCCATCTGGTGAGGTACTCTGTTCCAGTGATAATATATCTCGCACCAGTGCACTTTCCTGGTGGGTTGATAGGACCCACAAAATCTATATCCCATTTGTCAAATGCGCGCAGCATGACCTGTGGTCACAGCGGCATTTCATCATGTCGCGAGGGTTTTCCTACCCTTTGGCAGATATCGCAGCATCTGCAAAAGTCCTTGGTGTCTTTATGCAACGTAGGCCACCATAATCCTACCTCCAGGATTTTCTACGCAGTCGGATTTCCTACGAAATGACCTCCTGCGGTTCCTGAATGTGCCTCCCTGATGATAGTGTATTTTTCATGCGGCATCACACATCTATGCAAAACTTCATCTGTACCTAACTTGTATAACTGTCTTGCGATCAGGGTGAAGTCTGCTGCTTTAACAACCAACTGCCTCTTTTGCTGCTTAGTAAACTCATCAGGTGCTACTCCTGTAGTGAGGAATTGAATAATATCGGCATAGTAATCATCTGCGATCTGGATAGAAAACAACGGCGCATCTGGCAGATTGTCATCTAGGTTACTTGGCTCTTCTCCTGAGTCTAACCGTGACAGATGATCAGGTCCGGCATTCAGTTTTCCTGGTTTCACAATGATTTCAAAATCATACTCCTGGAAGAGGAGTAACCATCTGTAGATTCTCCCCCATAACACTGGCTTATTGACCAAATACTTTAACGCGGAATGGTTAGTGAACATCTTAAATGAGGCACCCAACAGGTAGTGTCTGAGGCCTTCTCTTTCTGTTGTGGTGTAGTTCTTTTCTGTCGTCGAGAGCTTTCTACTAGAGTATGCGATGGGATGGTCAATATCTCCTTCTCCTGGTTGTGTTAAAACAACCCCTAGTGCAATGCTAGATGCATCCACATGTACATGAAATGGCTTAATCCAGTCTGGAAATACTAAGATGGGTGCTGTAACCATCTTCTCCTTAAGTATGTCTAGACTCTACTGACATTCCTCATTCCATAAGAATTTTACATCCTTCTTTAGCAATTTCTCCATTGGTGCTGTAATCTTTGCGTAGCCCTTGATGAACTTTCTGTAGTACCCGGTATGACCAAGTACTGTCCTCAGTTGCTTGACTGAGTTGGGTGCTGGAATATTTACAATGATGGCGATATTCGCGGGATCTACCATCAAGCCTTGTCTGCACACAATATGAACCAACAAAATACCGAATGGTGCACAAAATATACATTTTTTTAAATTTAGAGAAATCTGGTACTGCCTACATTTCTCTAACATCAGTCTTAAGTCTCCTAT
>LPNX011063030.1:370288-444504 GCA_001517045.1 Pseudotsuga menziesii
TACTTCTAGGAATTTATGAATGTATTCTTTAAATACAGCAACTACTACTCTAGAAAATATAGCTGGTGCATTCTTAAGACCAAAGGGAATTACCGTATACTGGAACGAGCCTCATTCTGTTGCAAAGGTGGTCTTGGATCGATCTTCTGGATGTATTCTGATCTGATGGTAGCCTGAAAATCCGTCAGTGAAGGAGTAAACCTCCTGTCCTCCCACGTTGTCTAATACTTCATCAGTGAACAGTGTCGAAAATGGATCGTGAAGCGATGCATCATTGAGCTTGCACAGATCGACATAGATCCTGATGTCTCCTTTGGTTTTCTTTTCCTATACGACCATGGGGCTAACCCATTCACTCTCTTCTACCAGCTCGATGATTCCTGCCACCAGCATCTTATCAATCTCATCCTTTACTTTTTCTTTGTAGCATGGATTCAATCTATATGGGCGCTGCTTGACTGGTCGAGCATCCTCCTTCAATGGTATCCTCATAACTCCCAGGTCTCCAACTATTCCCTTCATCTCTGTGAACTTGGTGGGAAATAGGTCCTGATAGTCATGTAACAAATCTGCAATCTGTCCGACTGTTTCATCGTTCCAATAGTCTCCAATAGAGGCAAACTTAGGTTCTGCGTCTGTGCCAATATTGATCTTTTTAATCTTGATGGGTTCGGTGATTGCTAGAATCTCTAACTGTGGTCCCCCAACATCGCGAGTCCCTTCTGACTCCGAAATATTGGTGTTGTGAGGATCCTCATCCTCGTCCCTTGGTTCTTCTTGAAAGTTGTAGCATTCTAGTGCCTCTGTTAACTGAATGGCCCAATCAGGCTGAGTCTGTACTGATGGGGTACCGTCCTCGAATATCTTGATCTTTATTACTTGTAGGGCTTGATCAACACCTGGATACTCAGATTCAAAAGTGAAGGTGAGTAGAAAGCTGTCTATCATAAGTGGCCATGTTGTTGTTCCCTTGCGCAATTCAGTCTCTGTATACCAGTTCCTTGGAACTGTGTCCAAAGTATGAATGAATCGGTGAACCCATTCATCCTCGGGAATGTCCGACCAATTCTATTCGCATGTCTGAATGTGTGACCTGGGGTCACTCTCTCCTGTGTACTTCTGCTGGACGTAATCGGTGTCGATGGAGAATCTGATTGCCATCAATATTTTAATATCATCCCATGATGCAATGTTCTCTTTATGCGCGTACCACCATCTTGCAGGTGTGGCTCGTACTGCAAGATCCATAGCTGCGATCCTTTGTTCATGAGGAATCTGTTGTTCAAACTACTCGAGGAAGTGCTAGATATCTGTTAGACCATGATATGATGGAATCTCATTGATCTCTGCGCCAATCCATCGCAGTGACTTAGTTAAGTACGCGCACCTGCGCGCTGAGACTTCGTGAAGTCTGTTCTGCCAGTTCTCTAGACCAAAATCTGAATCTGATGCGCATGAGCTATTGCATCGCCAACTAATGCTCCCATATGCCGTTGGATTTACATAGTCGCTCTGGTTTGTGGTCATCTGATAGAGACTCTCCATGTTACGTGCCTCTTCCTCTGCTCGGATAGGTTCAATATATCTAGGACCCTGGAAAGGATCCAACGGCGCGATGACCCAGATCTGCATGTACTCGAAGGTCATTTGTCTTCTCTTTAGGTCGATAACAGCCATGTTACCGATCGCCCAATCGATACTTAATAATGCTGGATACGGTTGAATGTCGCCAATGATTTCTATAACTTAAAAGTCCGCAAATCTGCGAACTCTGTCAATGTCAACTAGCACCTGCGACAGTCGACCCAATGGTGATACTCGCTGCTAGTTAGCTAATCTTAGATGGATAGGCGATCTGACTAACTAAGGGCTACCCATCTGTTCCCATGTCTGCTTAGTCAGAACATTCACCTCTGATCCTAGATCTAATACGACCTCATCCATTTCAAACCCTCCAATCTGTGCTATGAGCTTCATCTCTCTTCCGGTCCTTGTATGTCCTGTAATATTATGAACAACGTAGTGTGCACTTCCTGAGAGAGAGGGTTGCTAACAATGATCTATGATGCGTTGGAGCTCACCGATAGCTTTTTCATTTCTCACAAGTTTTAAGCAACTATGAAGGAAGGATTGTATGCTTCCTGTCGATTCATCCTCATCGCATCTTCCCGATGTGGTAGCCTGCGGTATCTGTTCAGGGCTATCACCACAAGGTGCTTGCTGCGGTACACTCCTAGACGGCGATACCTGCGATCCTGATTGCGTAGGTTCATCAAATAAAGCCTTAGCTTCCTGAAATGTTTGTTTGTTCTTTTGTAGGTCGAGTGGTGTTGCTTTGTTAGGAGCTCTACGCACCCACGACCGTCCTGTGTTCTTTTTCGTCTCCTATGATGTCCCACTGGTAGAAACACTGCTACGAGTCACAATATTGACTCTTGGTTCTGGCTCTGCCTGCTCAGCAGCAATAAGCTGGATGTTCTGGTGTACTGCTGGCTTAGGTTCTCTGATCTTAGCTATCAAGGTAGGAAATTCCTCTATAGTGTGTTCATAAGATTTACAATAATTGCATGTGGTAGTGGGGCTTTGACAGTCCCTAGCGTAGTGTCCTACAACTCCACAGTTGTAACAAGTAACTGGGCCACGACCACGGCCAAAAAATTCTCCATGGCCAAATCCTTCTACTTTGCCGAAGCCTCCTCCTCGGCCTCATCCTCTGAATCCTCCACCCCGACCACCATAAGCTGGATCCTGCTGTGGTCCTGCTGCTGGACCCTGTGTCTCTGAATGGACGCTGTACAAGTATTGCTTTGCTCCAACCATCATGTCATAGGCTCTGTAATCTTGTTCCTGATGGCCTACAGACTTGCAAAAGACACAGTATAAGTTCTTAGGTGTCTGAACATACTTCTGAAGTAGAGGGCAATGGTGAGGTAAGTGTCCTCGCATTTTGCATATCTCGCACCATGGCCCGTGGGTCTGTGGTAAGGGGTTAGGAGCCCCTGTTTCTATATATTCTACAAAGACCGGACAATTGTCTTTACTATGGCCCTGTGCTTTACATTTTATGCACCATATCTCTTGCGCAACTTCTTTCCCTTTCTTCAGCTCGTGCAACTGTAATGTAAGATTAGCCAACTAGTTTTGTAAAGTTGTCATGCCTGTACTAGTCTCAGCTAGAGGTGAAGACTTGAGTTTCATTGCCATCTCCAATGTGTCATCCTACATCTAGAGTTTCTGCTGCATTAACGGTAGTCTAATGTGAGGGAGCAGCGCTGGAATAAACCATTCCTTATGCTGCTTCGGCGTGAACTCAAAACTGACTTGGTCTATAAGGGCTTTGAATTTCTGATCAAAGTCCCACACTGACTCTGTAGGTAATTGCTTGATGTCTTTGAGTTCTGTTATGCACTGTGACTCAGACTTGGGTTTCTTAAACTCTTTAATCATGGCGGTCTCGACCTGGACGAGTGTTCTGGGTATGGCAGTGTACTTCATATACCATGTTAAAGCTCGTTCTCTCAATGTGGTGACCAACTGTACAAGTTTAATGTTATCATCATTTATTGTTTTAATGGTCCACATGGCTTCACATAGAAACCAATGCTGCTTTGGGTCCTTTGCTCCTATACCCTTAAAGGTAGGTAGCTTCATATAATCTCCCATTCTATTTCTCTGCGGTGGGTTTTGATTGACTAGATTACTACCACTCAGCGGTGTAGGTGAAGGCGATGTAGCGGTAGTAGGTACTGTCCGTGAGCTATTGGATGGAGTACCTACAGGATTACTCTGAGTCCCGGTCTGTTTCTGTGGGGTATAGGGGTGGTAAGGGATACCCCCCTCTGGTTCTTCTACGGTACTATGACTCGGTTGCCTAATATTGTCTGAACTGTCTCCAAATACAGGAGAGCTGAAAGCTACTTTATACTTCTTTCCACTACGTGTTCGTCCAATGTCATCAAAATCACTTTCAAACTCTTGTGACATTACTATCGCTACTTACTCATCTGAAACTAGATCCATTGTTCCTTTTTCATGTAATAGCATCTTAATGGACAAGTTTAAAGATATTAGGTACTTACCATGATATCTTTTGAAGAAGTAGCGCTCAGCCTCGCTGAAGCTTTTCGTCTGGTCAACTGCAAACTCGATGACGAAGCCTCCTAGCACACTCGCAAGCTAGAAGTCTACTGCCCTCGTGAGGGGATTATCAAGGTTCTCCATGGTCTGAATCAGCTCTGGTGTCTAGACAATGTCTCTTTTCTTTTTGAATATGCCTGTATCAGTTAGCTTTGCTAACCAGTCATAAAGCTCGTTTCCAAAGGTAGCAAAGAATATCGCATGTATGTCTGTAATGATATGTTTTTGTAAGCAGGCCTCTGTGTTCAGTTTAGGGATCCTGTTCTCTCGTTCAGCAAACTCTTTCAGGTTAGACCAAACCCACTCGTTGAGTTCGTCTCTCGTAGGACTCCACCAGAACATCAGCGCTCTGTTTGTTCAAAGGAGGCAATGGAACCATTTGTTGGTTATCATGGGCAGACCCGGGTTTACTATAATCAACCAACAACACCCCTAGCTCACTGGCCCTTTCGGCAATATACCGTGAAGTGGCCTGAAGTCTCACTCGAAGTGATTCTAATGGGTTGGCCAAGGACTCAAGTGTCTTGTACCAGGTTCTGTGGCGTCTTTTCTTACGACTTGCAGCTCTTCTTGCTGTGAGGTCTCTTTCTCTGCGCGTCGCATGACTCCTCTGCTCGTGTCGCGTGATCTTCTCATCTCGCAACTCTTCTAGCCGTGAGAGATCCCTTTATACTGCCGTGTGGTCCCTTTCTATGTCGCGCACTTTCACTGACTCGTGATATCTCCAACCTTACCACATCGCCGTGCACTGTGCGACACGCAGCTCCTGCTCAACACTAAGTCCTCAACCTGCAGTATCACGCACCGCAGCTCCTCTGCCAGTGCGGTATCACCTCTCTGTGATATCCTACCTCCGCAGCCTAGCACACTTAGCGTTGCTCGTGTCGACATGCAAGACTCAACATATAAGGCTGTCCAATACTGCAACTAGTGACTATTCAAGCAAAGCATAAATGAACCCACATACAACATGCCAAAGACTTCAACTTATGTTTTCCTCCTATATTGCTATAAACTGATTAACACATTCGTTCATTAAACTGTAAAAAAAGTTCATGAAGTAACTGATAACTGCACAAGTAACATAACACATAATCCAATCACATAACACACGATTTTAACGTGGTTCACCCCCAGGATGGAAGTTACATCCACAGAACTGTGTTTTCATTATAGCTCATGGGAAGGTAAAACACAGTTCTGCTGCACCGCATATGCAGCTCTAGATATTCTCTCTTAGATCTCTTTTTCTCTCTATATTTCTCTCCTACAATATACTCTTCCCTCTCTGTCAATCCCTGCGGATCGTTACATGCATGCTCTATAAGCCAGCTACTGGTTACAGTAAGATTGCCTCTGCTAATAACGGAACCAGAGCTAGGATTTTACAGCAGTCTACACACAACTAACAACTGAACGAATCAAACAACCGACCAACTAACCAACCCTTTTACAATGCAAAATATATCCCTTTATAGGCAGCCTGAAGGTCTTGCCATTACAACACTGTGGGCCTGTCCCAACAATAACCCAAAACCCTAACTAGTGACAGTTGGCCATATCTGTACTTGAGATAGCCACTTTCCATCACACCACAACTCTCTGCAGTCTTCCATGCTTCCCGACGCTGATCATGGGTACTGTGCACCGCTTCTCTTTTCTGTCCTTCGTCTTCAATGCTTTAGCCTCATTGCTCCTTTTCCTTTATGAGGGTTGCTGAGCCCTCCTATCTCCGCCGCTGCCTTCAATGCAGTGGGTGAGCTCTCTCTTCTCGGCCACTCAGGTATCGTCATCTACCTTGACTTTTCTATCTTAAAAGTCATGGTTTCCGACTCTGCTCTGTTAGCTGGAAATGTGCTACAGCGTCGTATCTCTATCTTATCTTCTCTCCGCCAAAACTTATCTATCCGCTAAACTGGCAGCTTCTACTGTAGCTGCGGTTACCCTGCTCCAACAACTTCCTACTGGCATATGCGATCGGGTGATCCAGGTCACCCTCACCTGGTTGTGCAAGCACAACCCCCTGCATAATAGAAGAGGAGTCGACATGCACATGGAACTCCTTGTTCCAATCAGGGAATACCAGTATGGGTGCAGAGGCCATCTTGGCCTTCAGTGTGTCAAAACTTGCTTAACATTCCTGAATCCACTCAAATGCAGCATCCTTCTTTAATAGCTTCTCCATAGGGGCAGTAATTGCAGTGTATCTTTTGATGAACTTGTGATAGTGCCCCATGTGCCCCAGCATCACCCGAAGTATCTTCACATCCATTGGTGACGAAAGACTAAGAATTAGCACGATATTCGCTTGATCAACCAACATACCTTCCTTACATACTATGTGTCCGAGTAGAATTCCAAACGACGCACAAAAAATGCACTTCTTAGAATTTAATGCAATCTGATGTTGTCGACACCTTTCTAGCATCAATCACAAGTTGTCAAGATGGTCCCTAATTAGCACATAGACTGTCCAATCATCGATATATACTTGCAGGAACTTTTGAATAAAGTCTTTAAACATAGCGACAACTACCCAAGAAAATATTGCTGGCACATTCTTCATCCCAAAGGGCATGACTATATATTGAAAAAAAGCCATTCATTGTCAAACGTGGTATTATGGTGATCCTCCTTTGCAATCCAGATCTGGTGGTACCCCAAAAATCCAATTGTGAAGGAATACATCTCTTGACCACCTACTCCTTCAAGGACCTCATCTATAAACGAAGTTGGGAACGGGTCATGCATGCAGGCATCATTCAAATTTCTTAGGTTGATGCAAATGCAGACTTTGCTGATCTTTTTATCCTAAACCACCGTAGGGATTATCCACTCCGATTCTTCAACAAGCTCAATGATCCTAGCATCCAACATCCATTCAATATCAGCCTTCACACGGTCCTTGTATCGTGGGTTTAGTCGATATGGCCTCCATCGCACAGGTTTTGCATCTTGTTTCAATGGGATTTTCAACTCCCCCAAGTCCCCTAATATCCCATTCATTTCTGAGAACCACGTCGGAAAAATATCCCGGAATTCATGTAGTAGGTCCATGATTTTGGCCATTGTTTCCTCGTCCCAATAGTCCCCAATATTGGAAAATTTCAGGTTCTCTTCTGACCCAATGTTGACTTTCTTGATCTTTAGCGGTTGACTCACTGAATCCGTTGGTATGTATGGTGCTGCAACATTGTGGCTTCCTTTTGACTCTGAAATATTACCATTCCGCAACTCATCATTATCTTCAGGTTCCCTAGATAGATTGTAACATGTCATCATGGATTGCATCAAGCAATGCACATATGGATCAACTAGGTATGTGATAGGGACGACCTTCAGCACTATGCCATGGATGATTTGCAATGCATTATGTACCTCTGGGTTGGCATCTTGGAAACTAAGCATCTGCACAAAGAGAATGGAAAACTCCTCCCAAGTGGTTATAGTTATGCGCAATTTTTCCGCTACATACTAGGATCTCGGCATCTTGTCCAGAGTATGAACAAAAGCATGGAGCCACTCATCTTTAGATTGTGATGCCCATAAGGCCTAACATTCCATCAAGTGAGAGGCGGGGTCATTCCATCCATGTATCTCCCAGCATGATAGAGCTCCTAATCGCTGAAGCACACCATCATCAATCTCCGAGACTATCCTCAGTCATGGATCGTCTCCTTGTGCGTCACCCACCATCGGGCCGGGGTAGCCTTCAGTGCTACATCTAGGGCCAATACCCTTTGTGGTTCAAACACTTCCTCATCAAATTCTCGAAGGAATTCTGATAACTCTGGGATCCCTTCACAAATTGGAAACTCAACAATCTCAGTTGCTACACGATGGAGAGATTGTGTGATCAACCCGCATTTCTTGAACAACACCTCATGCAACCTATTTTTCCAATTTTCCAAAGCATAATAAGAATCAAAGGATGTAGAACTATCGATGTGCTATCCAAGTTCACCATCGATGGTAGGGTGGATATAGTCTTCAGAGATATTATGGGCATGATCCCAACTTCTACCGGCTTCATCCCTCATAGGTTCAATATACTGGCATCCTTCCTAAGGGTCCATGGGAGAAATAACCCTGACATCCTGGTTCTCAAATCTCATAACCCATTTTTTGAAATTGATAACCACCATGCTATCATTATCCCACCCAATTCCTAGCTGTGCGAGATAGGAACATCCATCTTCAACCACTTATATCACATCAAAATCAACACACATTTTCATACCTTCAACATCAACAACCAAGTTTGAGACGCGACCAATGGGATGAACCTTTTCCTTATTTGCTAGTCACAACTACACTGGAGACCATCCCAATGTCGGATTCACCATTAGCTTCCAAGTTTGCTTGGTCAGAATTTTTACATCTGATCCGAGATCCAGAATAACTGAGTCAACCTCGTAATCTTCGATCTGGATGTTCATCCTCATGTCCTTGCCTTTCTTCCTCTTTTGCAAGGATTTCACTACGGAATCCTTCAATGTCTTATCCCGGTGGTACAAAAAATTCTTAATCTCGACAAGGGCTTCGAGATCCCTTTCCAGCAATAGAAAACTCTCAAAGAACTGCTGCACGGTAACATGCTGCCACGATGGTCCCGCCTCTACAGATGGATCAAAAGCAGACGGCATTTCGATAATAGGTAACTTACCCAGATTTATCCCAATTGCATGCTTGGCCTCAAAGAAGGTGTCTTTCTCTGTCACAATATCAAATGCTACCTTTTTCTTTCCAGTGAACTGAACTTGCTGACGTGGTCTATTTTCACTAGTTGTCCCACTGGCACGAGTGACAACCCCAACGTCGACATCCTTTGTTCGCGGTTCAGCTTGAATTGTTGCAACCGTCGATCCTTGATTCAGGTTCTGGGATTGATTCAATGGTGGGTTCTAATTCAGCAGTGGGTTCATTGGTTGACTCTAAGTCTGTGGTGGGATATGATTCTGCATCGTCGGTTGGTTTTGCACTTGCAACGTTGGCTGGTTCTAAGTATACGCATTCTGCAACTGAAGAATGTTTCTATCCTACCACTTTGCAATCAGCTGAGGGAAATTTTCAACATTATGCTCACTAGCTGCACAGTATGTACACTTCACATGAGGACACTCCCTCTGGTAGTGCCCAAATACTCCACATGTAGAACAATGGATTGATTCTCTATCTCTTCCTCCTCCTCGACCGAAGCCTCCTCCTCGTCCCCTAAATCCTCCGTAGAATCCTCCTCAGACTCCTCCTTTCTGAAACTAAGGCTAGGGAAATTGCTGCTGCGGGTGGTTTGGTTGCTGTTGGACATAGTGCGTAGCTTGAACATATTGTGGCTGAGGTTGAATGAGCGGTACCTGATTATACTATGGTCATGGTGCAAACTGTGGTTGCGCTACGAACTGTGGTTGTGGTGCAAACTGTGGCTGCGACGTAAACTGCTGCTACGAGACAAACTACATCTGGGGTGGTAGTGTATACTGCACCTGTACTACTGGCTGTGCCATCTGTGTCTGCACTTGCATTTCCTGGGGGTCCTCACCTTTCACAAAGTATGAATCGTATGTCCTTTCTTGGATCAAGTCATAAGCTCAATAGTTTTTATCATCCTGTCGTATTGACCGACAAAACGTACAGTACAGACTCTCTACCTTGGTAAACATATTTTGCATGTAGTCACAATTCTCATGTCGATGCCCATAGACTTAACATATGAGGCACCATGGTATACTAGCACAACTCAATGGGTTCAGGGATTCTGAAAGCAAATAATTTTGGAACGTCGGACATGTATCCTTGGTGTGTCTGTTTGCATGACACTAGGTGCACCAAAGGTCATCATGATCTTCCATATTCTTCTTGATATCTTACAGTTGGAGCATCATATTGGCCAACTGTGCTTGAATCGGGTTCATCCCAATCGTGGGTTCTCCTACCAGCGATGCTTCTAATTTCATCGTGATTTCCAGAGCCTCTCTCTACGTCACAATCTTTTGCTGCATTAGCGGTTATCTGATATGTGGGACAAGCACGACGATGAACCACTCCTTGTGTTGAACATCACTCATCTGGAAGCTGACTCAAGCCATTAACGTCTTAAACTGTTGATCAAATTCCCAAATTATTTCATTGGGGAATTGCTTGATTTTGTTTCAACTCGGTAATGTACTGAGCCTCAGACTTCGACTTCTTGAATTCTTCAAATAACCCGTTACGGATCTCATCCAATGTTTTCATTTTACCTCCTTAAGGAACCAACATGAATCTCATGTACCAATCTAGCACACGATCCCTAAGGGTGGTTTCCAGCTGGATTTTCTTGACATCGTCATCCACAGTCTGTTGGGTGGTTTAGATCTCCTCACACAAGAGCCAGTGTTGATCTGGGTCATCGGTGCCATTTCCATGAAATATTGGTATCTTCATTTCATTGCCTACCGTTCTAATCCTTATTCCTCCAGCTAGTACTCTACTGCTAGACTGCTGCTGACACGTCGGGCAAGTCGACGTAGAATGCACGTTTCTTCCTGGCGGTGGAGTAGTGCGTGGAGGTGTGGACACGTTATTACTGGGGTTCAAGCCTTCAGTTATTCTGGGCGTAGCCTGGGCCTGGTCATCCTTTCAATCACTGAAAGGTCTCTTTGTCTCACGTGGTTGTTCTTCGCGGTATCGCACTTCGATCACAGCAGGACCTTCTCCTATCCTCTACCTCTTCTCTTGAAACCTTGCTCCTCCTCTTGTAAAACCACTTGTTTCCTCAACAAGCTTCACAATCTCATGAGAACTCATGCCCATCTACCCTTTAACTTTCCATGCGTCTCCCCCCTTTTGTCACAGTGTCTATAGCCTCCGCACACCAAAGTTCCACTACTCTTGGTCCATCTTCATAATACCTTTTTTACAGACAAGCTGTTTAATAGATAGTTGTAGAGACAACAAAAATCTACGTCGTGGTATATTGAAGAACTCCCTTTCTGCTTCGCTAAATGACTTATTGGTATCAACTACAAACTCAGTAATGTAGCCCTCCAGGATACTGTCCAACCACACCTCAATAGCCCACGATGCCTTATTGTATGTTTCTTGTAATTCTTGGATCAGCTCCGGAGTCCAAGATGCCGCCTCTCCTTCTTGGAAGTTTTTCTTCTTAAAAGTGAACTTCGCCAACCACTCATACAAGATGATAGGAAACTCACAGAAGAACCATTCATGAGTACTATCATGAATATATCTGTCCAACCAATTTCCTGTTGACAACTTCGGATTCTAACTTTCTATTTCAGCAAACTATCGCAGTTTTAGGCCAAACCACTCCTTGATCTCCAGTCGAGTCGGAAGCCAAAACATGTCCTCCTTTCAATCGCAACTAGGTCTAGGAAATAGAACCATTTGTTGGAAAAACCCACCAACAAAGACTTGCCTATAGGGGTTCTCAATCTATTGATTCCCAACCAGCGCAATCTCCCTGAGCATCGGCCCAGACAGGTTTTACCCTACCCAACAACATCCACAGAGTGGATGAAGTCTCACCCGATATGTTCAAGGGAGAGCTGTCGGAACCAAGTTTTCGACAGTAAGAAGGGAAGATATGGCATCCATGCCATTCGATAGCATAACTATCAGATTACTCCAAGTCACTTGACAGAACTAAGACAGTTATCACAATTCATCTTCACAACTACGGATCTAACATATCACATCATTCATTTATCACAGTAGTATCATTCATAAAACAACTTTAATAAGCTTCATCATCATTCATCATAATTGCGACAAAATTGGGATAGATCGCATCATCAGTTCATCGTAGCAACATCAGTAAATCATAAAAATATTCAATACACTTCTCATTGACATTGCAGCAGAGAAAACGGGAAATAGAAGACAACATTTAGACAACCGTTATGTCATATTAATTCTGCGCAACAGATCCAAAACATATATTTTTTCTCCACAGCAGGAGACTGATTACATCCCAAAATTCAGTATCTGACACAGACAGATTGCATATTGTTCAAAATAGAAGACTCATCAAGACCATAGACATATCGCAACATATTTATCACTCTTAGATATTGACTTGGACTTGTATCGCGCTGATCATGATGATCTTACAATTACAAAGATAGATCTATATATAGGATTGCGCCTTTACATCAAAGCTCCATTTCTAACTAATTTCTAACCACTAATGACCTATGTCCACACAACATGGTCAATTAATACATTAAATATTCAAAAGCATTTATCCTTCCACCCATCACATTGATCTGGCCTTATGCGGTGTCGCATGAGCTTGCACAGCTGCCATGATGCTGCGCAGCTGCCATGACACTACGCAACTCACTTACCCAAAACCCCTGCCAATAGTGCATATGTCCAAATAGTTTTAGAGTTTTTCTCATATGAGTCCGAATATCCTAACTCTTTTCCTTCCATATGCCTTGAGAATGATCGGATTCGACCCTCCATTACTTCATTGGAGTGCTATATAAGGAACCCCTTGGGTACATTGAAGAGGAGGAATTGAGGAGTAAAGAAACTATAGTCAATTATTGCCTCAGTTTTGCTTGTACTTGAGTCTGCATCCCTTTGTCCCTTTGGATCACTTTTTGTTCTTCCCAAGCTTTCCTTTGCTTGTGAGCTTTCTATCGAGAGATGGAAGATTGAGGTGGTGGAGGCCTAGGTGGAGGACTCGGTTTCTCCAATTCATAGAAGTGTCGACAGAGGTTGTCACTATTGTATCTCTGATTTTATTAATAGAAATATCTTTTTCTGTCCAATTTATGTGCATTTGAAAATGAGTACTAAATCCATGGATGTAGTTAATTGCATATACATTATTGAATATATATGCTAGAGTAGGTCTAACACATTATTATAGACCATGCTTGTCTTGTTTGCTGTTGTTGAGAGAAATTTGCTAATGCAAGCGTGAATTGGAAAAGATCAACAGGTATCTACTTCAACCATCCAGAAAAAGGTATGATTCAGTATCCCTTAGTGTTAGATGTTTGGTTTCTCTTGCATATTGGGAAAGATTGATTTCTGGTGTCAAGATGTCTTTTGTGGTACCCCCAAGCCATAGGAAGTTTCTATCTGTAACAATCTGTTTCTTTGCTCAATAGACCTTCAGGTTATGCCTCCCTTCTAGTGCTCTTCAGGGCATGCAGTAAGGATCTACTAGTCACTCTTATCTTTTCCTAAGGTTCCTTCCTACACTAGGTTACAAGTCCGTTTCTCCTCTCTTCCACTCCTTAGTATTGCATACCATAACAGATCCAAACCAGGGTGCACAACATAACAATCCACACGGTGGATGAGAAAAATAGGATTGTTCACTCTATAGCAAAGAAACCCACTGTGAAAACACCTCCTTCGATTCAGGAGAGTGACAATGAACCTTATGGACCACGACCTGCTCCCTTGCTCGACAGAGGAAAATACTTGCTATAATAACATGTTCTATGGTTCCAGAAAGTGAACCAGCATGGTGACATGATCAAGGATGAACAAACACAGAAAAAACACATAGTCCTACAACATAGGTGAACGCACAACGTGTATGAGAATTCTGTAGAGTTCTAATGGTAGTGTGAATGAAAAATTATGGATGAACAACGAGGGAGTCCCCCCAAATGCATGATGAGGAATGAACAAAACTCAAACGTGATATCCCTTGAAGGATAGGGTACACATCATGTGCTTGCTTCCTACATAAGAAAAAATGTAGCTTCCCCCAGGATGTAGTCTACCATGCCTTGCACTGCACCAGACATTGACGTTCTCAACCACCTTCTTGGAGGAATAAATGATTGAGGATAGAGGACAAAAGGTAGATGAGGGTTCAAGGTTATCTTATTGACATGTGGCTTAACCCTACATGCTCAGAGGTTTCAAAACCTCCCCCATCCTATCCCTTGTGAAATCATGCCCCCATCTCTTTAGCATTGCAATTCCATAGCTAGCTGTGGTATTTTATTAAATTGTGCATTTACATGATATACCAAAACATGTTGTGCATAACCAACACCACAACTATAGGCATCAACCCTGATCACCTATATACAAAATACCATATCGATGGCATGGCCTTGGCCTTGAGCTCCATTCCATGATCTCAATACAATATATACATCAAGCACAATCAAAATATCATGGGATCAAAATCAGGGTGTTACATTCCCCTCCCCCTTCAATTAGCACTATCCTCAGTGCTTACAAAATTGAACAAAATGCTAAACTAGAATTATTCTCAGTGCTCTGCAGAATTGAACAAATATTGATGTGCCAATCGTATGGCATCCTCCAACTCCCAGGTAACTTCTTCAGGACCGTAGTGCTCCCATTGCACCTTTACCTACCCTATGGCTCAGTTCCAAAGCATGGTGACCTTCCTCTCGAGGATGTGCATTGGATTGATTTGGAACTCTCCCTCAGGTTACACCTAAATCAAATCCCAATTAATCATATGGTTAGGGTCATGTACATATTTCTTAAGCAAATAAACATGAAAACCATCATGAGCTCTAGTGTTAGAAGGAAATGGAAGTCTATGTGCAACTGGCCCTATTATTTCAAGCACTTCAAAAGGTCCAGAATATCTAGGGGACAACTTGGCACAACTTCCAAGATTCAAAGAACTCTTCTTTTCCTTCACTCTCAAATAAACATGATCCCCAACACTAAATTCTCTATGCACTCTATGCTTATCAACATAGCTCTTCTATCTGTCTTGGGTTGCCTTCAAATTCTGCCTGATCTTTGCAACCACTTGCTCCATCTCCTTGAGAAATTCTAGCCCAAGCACAATCCTGTTCATAGGACTGTCCCAAGTCACAGGTGTTCTACACCTTCTATCATGCAAAGATTCATATGGACTCATCCATAAGGATGCTTGCTTCCCATTGTTGTATGCAAATTCTACCAATTGTAAGTAGTCTTCCCACTTGGTTGGCTTGTCAATCACATACATACAAAGCATGCCTTCCAACAATTAAGTCGCCCTCTCTATCTAACCATCAGTCTAAGGATGGTAAGAAATGTTGAAATGGAGCTTAGTACCCAAATTTGCAAACAACCCCTTCCAAAAATTGGAAGTGAACTTGGCATCCCTATCGGAAACTATTGCCTTAGGAAATCCATGCAACTTGAAAATATCCTTCATTAATATTTTTGCAATGTCATTAGTCTTATGTGTGGACTTAACAGGTATAAAATGTGTTTCCTTTGTCAACTTATCCACCACAACCATGATAGAATCATGTTGTCTCCAATTCATTGTCAAACTTGTAATGAATTCCATGGAAATAACTTCCCATTTCCATTCTGGAATTGGCAAAGGATGCAACAAACCTATTGGGTGTTGATACTTAACCTTCACCTACTAACATTTCATGCACCTTGAAATGTATTCAACGATATCCTTTTTCATTCCTGGCCAGAGATACTACTTTCTGGCTATAGCAATTGTTTTTTGATATCCTGGATGACCAGAATATGGTGCTTGATGGATCTCATTCATAACAACTTTCCTCAAATCTGCTATATGTGAAATATAAAATCTGTTCTTGTAGGTAATAATCCCATCTTCTTCCAATTTATATCCCTCATATCTCTTCTCAAGATTCTGCTGCTTCACTTTATCCTTGACCTGCACATACAATTCATCTTCAATAGTACGATTCACAATCAGTTGTCTAAGATTTGGTTGGAAAATACTAAGATATGCCACATGCATTTCATGCACCTTTCTACTGAGTGCATCATCCACTTTATTCTCTTTCCCTTTTATGTGTTTGATCTCAAAATCAAACTCACATAAAAACTCTAGCCATCTAGATTTCCTAGCATTTAGAGTGGGTTGATCGAACAAATACTTCAGACCACAGTGGTTTATCCTTAACTCAAATTTTCTTCCCATTAAGTAATGCCTCCACATATTGAGAGCATGTACTATGGATGCAAGTTCTAAATCATGAGTGGCATAGTTCTTCTCATGATGTTTAATCTTTCTAGATTCATAACATATCACATGGATTTCTTGCATAAGAACTCCTCCAAGTCCTTGACCACATGCATCAGTGCAACCACAAAGTCCTTTTCTGGGTCTGCAATTTTCAGAATGGGTGCATCAGTGAGAAGATGCTTCAATGGCTAGAAGCTTCCCTCACATTTAGGTGTCCATTCAAATCTCATTGCCTTCCTTTGCAAAGAAGTGATAGGATGTGAAACCTTGGAGAATCCTTCAACGAATCTCCTATAATATCTTGCAAGTCCCATAAAATACCTTACATCTGTCACATTCCTTGGAGTTGGTCAATTCATGATGGCCTCAATCTTTTCAGGGTCCATAGATATTCCTTCATCTGATATGATGTGGCCCAAGTAATGAATTCTATCTTTATAGAAGTCACACTTACTCAACTTGGCATACAACTTATGCTCCCTTAACAATTGCAAAAAAATTATGAGGTGTTCTTCATGCTCTTCCTCATTCTGAGAATAGATAAGAATTTCATCAAGGAAAACAAGAACAAACCAGTCCAAATACCTGCTGAAAACACTATTCATAAGGCACATAAGGGTAGTTGGTGCATTTGTGATACCAAATGGCACCACTACAAACTCATAGTGTCCATACCTTGTTCTAAAGGATGTCTTATGAATGTCTTCATCCTTGATTCTTACCTGCTGATAACTAGACCTCAAATCAATCTTGGATAATACCTTTGCCCCTCTTATTTGATCGAAAAGATCATCAATTCGAGGTAAAGGATAGTTTTTCTTCATTTTGAATTTGTTCAGTTGTCTGTAATCAATACACAATCTGAGTGTACCATCCTTATTCTTTACAAACAGGACTGGTGCTCCCCAAGGAGACACACACAACCTGATGTATTTTTTCTCCAACAATTCCTGAAGCTGCATCTTCATCTCTAACAACACTGGTGTGCTCATTTTGTAGGGTCCCTTAGACACTGGTGTTGCTCCTGGCACAAGGTCAATGGTAAAATCAATATCCCTCTTTGGATGAAGTCTTGGAACATCCTCAGGAAAAACATCCCTTAATTCTTGTAGCACATGAAAATCCTCCAACCTGGGAGTTTCATTCTCTGCTCCCTTCAAAACTTGGGATGCATATAGCTGGAAACCTTTCCTATAGAACTTCTTCAACTGCATGGCTGGAATCTACCTAGAATATACCACTTTTGTAATGCCTCTTACCACTCTTGGGTGTCGTTCTTCATCCATGCATTCAAAAGTCTTATTGTAACATTCAAGCTTTATCTTTTGAGTTTCTAACCAATCCATTTGTTAACACTCCATTTGAAACAGTTCATTTAGAGGCTTGACAGAGTTCAGGGAGGGTTCCATTCCTTTAAACGTTATGTGAACACCCTTCAAGTTATCAGAGGTGCATGGTCCACATTTTATAACCGCCAGACAATGAAGAGAGATCAATCTACAGTGATAGACTCTCCCAGAGGTAAAGGCTCATGGCAGCAGGGACAATAAAGATAGGCGTCATAACCTAGCGATCCAGGATCACAAGGAAGAAGAGAAATGATAGATCGTATTTTTGGCCCAAGACGCATGAGAATGGTTGAAGTTTGGCTTTAGCTAAGTCTGTTAAAGCAGGCAAACATATGGAAGGCTGATATCAAGACAAAGCCTGATCAACGGCCTGAAACAATTTTGCTGAGCAAACATGCTTGATGGAAGGAGCTTTTCCAAATCATGAAACAGTTAAAAGCCAGAAAAGTTCGACGATAAAGATGAAATCAGAAGCAGATCTACAGCCCCAATTGATTTCGCAAATCAGACTTATGCAGATAAAGTCACAATTTCAAATCACGAAACGTGGTACCAGCCGTGAACATCGACGGTCACGACAAAGAAGGGAATGGATCTACGGTCAAGGTTCTTTCACAATCTGAACCAGCATGGATATTGTCATGATCCCGGTTCGCAAAGAGGTGGTAGGACCCACTTGGATCGACGGTTGCATGAAGGGGTCAATCCCGATAGATGGGTAAGAACACGTCACGATCCAAAGATTCCCATTGTACCAAGAAAGGCGAAATTGGTGGCTGAGGTAAAGAAACGTGGATGGTGGATGTGAAAGGTTCCCCCCCAAATCGAAGGGCTAAGGAGGCCTCCATGCTACAAGTATCACATCCAGTGCAGAGATGACAAGGGAAGAGACGCCCATACGTGTAATCTGCCTCCCGATAGATTGGCCGATTCCCGGACGCGATTTGTAGCGTGCGTACATGTGAAATAATCTCTGTGGCAGAGTCGTATTGCACAAAGACAGGAAACTTTTGTGTGAGTTGGCCTGCAGAAGTAAGGAAGGTAATTAGCGAACCCGCCACTCACACAAGGGAAGGCCAGCACAAAGGAGAAAACCATTCCATTTCCTACATCACAGAACGAGGAAGCATGGGAGCGTCTACTTCATGAGCTTTGCGGCATGGAACAACTGTACGAGGTGGCATCCAAAAATACTTCCCATAGTAGATGGTAAGGTGCCATGGCCAACGAAATGACAGGACTAGATCCCAAGCAGGTAAATAATCACTCTACTCATTCCCTCACACATGTCGATACCAAAAAACACTCGATAACACAATGTGCAGGAATCTTGACCAGCACTTGAGAGGATTAGTCTCAAAGTATTATATATATTGCTTTCAAAACATTGGGAATGAGCTAACATATCTCCAGAACCCGAGTTTCTACTTCTTCATGAATCTACATAAGCCCAAAGACTTTGGCGATGGTGATTTGGTTCGAAAATCTTGTCCGTTTGGGTGTGCTGATGGTTGGTGATTAAATTTCCACACTCACCCGCCACCTTGGTATTGCATGCCAAGGATGACACCATCCATCGAGGCCCAGACATGAATAATTTTGAGAGATACACCCACCTTCAGACACCTTCACCCCCGATGATGCGGTGCCGGGACATTTACTCTCCATATGTGTTTTTTCAGGAACCCTTGATACCATCGCTACCCCCAAATCCTCCACAGAAGGAGACAGTATTAGACTGCTCCCTGTATAGGCATTTGTTTGGATGAGAGTATCAGCGGTCTAAAGCTCGTGCAGCCCTGTTTGTGAATTCCACTTACCGAGGGTGATGGGGCTGGTGTAGATATGATACACCTTATTTCCTATGGGAGATCCCACCTTGATGAGGGTGAGGAGTACAATAATGACAAGCCACCAAAAAGGCTTGCCTCGGCCAGAAGCAAGGTTTCCCTTCTTTTGGACCCCACATCCAACATTGTTACCCGGAGAAGAAAGAGGTGGCGGATGAAGTTGAGCAGGGGAAAGTTACAAACTGCCTTGCCTATGTGCGCCCATGCAGAAAACAACATTTGAACATAGCAAAAACACATGCTTCAGACAAAGAAGGAGGCGTCATACTCATAATCCATAATAACAACCGAGCACATCAAGATGTCACTCGGGTCGAGTGCACCCACTTGCTCCATAACATTTATTATATTTTTAAATCGTGGCAATAGTTCCACTCTCTATACTGTTAATGCATGATTGTGACTAGAAACAGTTTCTTAGGTTTATTTCAGAGAATAATCTAAGAATTGAAGTATTATAAATGAAATCTTGATAGGGGGGAAAAGAGTTAGTTGGAGGGTTGGGAAAATTTCAAGGGCTGAGGTTCTCTATTGTAAAATAAGATCTGGTGCCTATGTTATGAATAAAATTGCAGAGGAAGAGTTGTTTCTTAAGATGGAGATTCATGTGTCGTTGCTTATTTCAATACGTATTTTCTTTACGTGAAATGTACATCCTATCTTCATTCCAGTTCATTGATTTATTTCATGTCTGTAACTGAGTGTATAATAGTTTGGAATTCATACATGCTATGCTCCACCTGTTGTTTCAGACATTTATCAAGTTTTCTTCTAAAGTCACGTGGAATTCATCTTGTTGGTGCTCCGCGTGATGGGCTATTCTCTCTCATCCCCTAACCACCCGCTAAATATCTCTTGATTGCGAGATCGACAGCTATCTTTCCTCTGTTTGTAACTCCATGTCATTCTTTTCCTCCTGCAAATGTTCCCTACTCAGGTTTTCAACTCCATTTCCAAGGGTCCCTTGCCTTAATAATCCCACCTGCATCTTACATTAATATACTTTGTCCCATTTCAAGAGTCTGGCCTCCTAACCATCCTTGATCGAATATCTTACGTGGAGTAAATCTAAAGACAAGCGAGATATCCCTCTCTGACTGCGAAAGGCCAGAGGCGCAGTCTAAGAGGTTCTAGTGTTACCCGAGAGTGGGCCTTCCTTCAGCCTTCAGGCTCAATCCTAGTGCTAACAAATTGGCGCCGTTGCCAGGGAATGAGGTTGAAGATCATCCCTAGGAAAAATGACATGGTTTTAGATCTGGTTGTTGATGGTGAACAATGATCAGACATCAAGAACATTGAGCACTTTTCACTTGGCGACGCCACTCTTGAAGGGTTCAGACTTCAGCGACTCCACTAGTGGTACGACCCATAAATCAAATGGTCAGAAAAAAGATGGGCAGGCTGCGTCCAAAAACAATGAACCCCTTGTAAGGCTCCAGAATGCATGGTGAAAGGTTAAGATGCTCAAGTCTATGTTTCTTCCAAGAACCTTTGTCTTATCTTGTAGGTTTGTTCTTATCCCTCCCTAGATTTATCAAAACAACCTTCTATGGTTCATTTCATTCTGAATAGAGCTATGAATATATTCCTGTTTATCCTTATTTATGAACCGAAAGCATTGTGTCGTCTTGTACATCTGGTTTCAACCTAGATTTTTCTCCAAAGGCCCACGACGTCAATGGTCACCGCTGTGAAATTCATGAAACCTCAAACGATAGCATAACTATTGCACCTAACGTGGTCTCTCCCATTTCTCTAAGATGGTACAAGCCGCTACAAATGCCTCCCATCCTACATGATTTTCCCATGAAACATTACAAGTACCTCCCCAAATTTGATGGAATACCCAAATGATTCACTGCTGAGAAACATTTACAAACCTTTGAACATTTCTCTAACCTTTTTGAGATAGAACATGATGATGTTTGCATGAGGGATTTCACCTAGTCCTTGCAAGGAGATGCTAAATAATGGTTCAAGAACTTGCAGCCTAAGTCCATCAATACTTGGGAAGAGTTTTCTTGCACCTTCTTAAAGTTTTGGGGTAGGAGAAGGCCACTGGATCAAATACTTTCAGAATTTTATTCCCTAAAGAGACATGAGGGTGAGGCATTATCTAGTTTTAACAGAATATTCACAAGCTTTTTTTATAACATGCCTAAGGAATTCCAACCTCTTGAGAACGATGCTAAAATATATTATGTAGTCACCTTTCCTCCTGAGCTATCCCTGCTTCTTTTGGAAAGAAAATCAACCACTCTGCATCATGTGTTTATTGATTGTTTGGAGGTTGAGGAAAACCTTAAGATGTCAAAAATCTTATCAATTCAGGACAACGATGGTGAAATAAAAGATACATCAAAATTGGTTGGGCCCTACAAGCAAAATGGGAGAGTCCCGGTCCCCCTAAATCCCTCTCCCAGTATACAGAAAGATGACTGGCCCGATATATGAACATATGGTCCTGCAAGCCTGTTCTCTAAAGATTGAGACCTGCGCCACCCCGGGTCCGTACAAGATGATTTTAATAAGGAATTCAGTGTTCCTGTGTATGATGAATATGAGGAAGAATACATGCGGGATGTACCTGAGAAGCTAGCCATTGAATCAGGACCTGCTGATGGAGAGGACCAAGATGCAATGCGAAGTCAGGAAGTTAAAGAAGAAAAGGGTGATAAGGGCACTAAAGGTGATAACCTACCCTTGTGTTATGCCTCTTTTGAATTAATATGACACATGATTAGAGCCTCTAAGAAAAAACAGAAAGAAGGGGAGATGGTGCAGTCTAGAAACCTGTATGTAAGAGGAGATGATAAAAAGAAACTGCCATGCAATCCCTCTCCAGCTACCGATATGTCAAGAATTTTTGATGAGGTGTTGAGCCACAAAGAAGGATGTAGTAGCCCTCAAATAAATGCATTTTATGATGTTTCTCCTTTAGGAGTACCACTTCACATAGGAGGAATATGCCTACTCGGTTCCGTTGGAGAAGCGGAGGACCTCCCTCTTGAGGCACATCAAGCTCTTGTTACAGAAATTTCGAGCGAAAAAGGGGATGTTTCATTGAAGAAATATTCTATGGGCCCTCTTCTACAATATTCTGGGTATTATCCTGACAAATAACTAGAAGAAGGGAGTTCCGGACGGCTTTCGCACAAGCAGAAAACAAATTACATTGAAGGTTTCCGTGTTTTCTATTACCCATAGTAGGGTACATGGAAGGGCTGGGTAAGGATGATGAATGGTCACATTAATGCTTTAGAGAGTAGTCTATTTTTCATTACCCTCTCCCATTATCTATTTCATTTCTGTCCATCAAGCACAAAAAGGAACAAAACTATTGGGCAAGTTGCTTTATTGGCTTCATTGGAAGTCTGATTTCACTTAATCGGACTTGTGCACTAAATTAGGTAGAGTAGGTAGGAACAAATAATCTTGGCAATTATCAAGTGTTCCCTTCATTTCTCTTTTAGTTTGTTTTCATTTTCAATTGAAAGCACAGGTTTTGCAGTCAAGAACATCGTTTACGGGAGTGGCATGAATTCGCTGAAGTAGTAGCTCAAAGCAGAATGGAGATTTTGAAGAAAGATTGGAGACAACCTAATGGATTTGGAACTTGGTATACAGGGGTTCTTTGCTACCTCACTGGGAGGATAGCATCCCTCATGGAGCCAGATGTTAACAATCCATTTGAAATAGTCGATTTAGAGGCTCGACAGAGTTCGAGGAGGGTTCCATTCCTTTAAATGTTATGTGAACACCCTTCAGGTTATCAGAGGTGCGTGGTCCACATTTTAGAACCATTAGACGATGAAGAGAGATCAATATATGGTGATAGACTCTCCCAGAGGTAAAGACTCACAGCAACAGGGAAGATAGAGACAGGTGTCATAACCCAGTGATCTAGGATCACAAGGATGAAGAGCAACGATAGATCGTAGTTTTGGCCTAAGACGCATGAGAACGGTCGAATTTTGGATTTAGCTAAGTCTGTTAAAGCAGGAAAACATATGGAAGGATGAGATCAAGGCAAAGCCCGATTAATATCCTGAAACAGTTTTGCTGAGCAAACATGCTCGATGGAAGGAGCTTTCCAAATCGCGAAACGGTTAAAATCCAGAAAAGTATGATGGCAGAGATGAAATCAGAACTAGATATACGGCCCCAACCAATTTCACAAATCAGACTTGTGCAGATAAAGTCGCGATTTCAAATCGTGAAAAGTGGTACTAGCTACGAACATTGATGGTCATGACAAAGAAGGGAATGGATCTACGGTCAAGGTTCTTTTCGCAATCTGAACCAACACAGATAGTGTCATGATGCCGGTTCACAAAGAGGTGTTAGGACCCACTCGGATCAATAGTTGCATGAAGGGGTCGATCCCGATAGACGAGTAAGAACACATCACAATCCAAAGATGCCCGTTGTATCAAGAAAGGTGAAATTGGCGGCCGAGGTAAAGAAACGTGGACAGTGGATGTGAAAGGTTCCCCCCCAAATCGAAGGGCTAAGGAGGCCTCCATGATGTAGGTATCACATCCAGTGTGGAGATGACAAGGGAAGAGACACCCATATGTATAATCTGCCTCCCGGTAGATTGGCCGATTCTCGGACGCCATTTGTAGCATGAGTACAAGTGAAATCATCCCTGTGGTAGAGTTGCATTGTGCAAAGACAGACAGATTTTGTGTGAGTTGGCCTACAGAATTAAGGAAGGTAACCGCAGAACCCGCCACTCATACGGGGCGAGGCCAGTACAAAGGAGAAAACCATTCTGTTTCCTACATCACAAAACGAGGAAGCATGGGAGTGTCTACTTCATGAACTTGGAGGCATGGATCAACTGTACAAGGTGGCATCCAAAAATACTTCCCATAGCAAATGGTAAGCTGCCACGATCGATGAAATGACGGGACTAGATCCCCAGTAGGTAAAGAATCACTCTGCTCATGCCCTCACACATGCTGATACCAAAAAACACTCGATGACAGAATGTTCAGGAATTTGACTAGTCATTGCGAGGGTTAGTCTTGAAGCCTTATATATACTTCTTTTGAAACATTGGGAATGAGCTAATATATCTCCGGAACCTGAGTTTATTCTTCTTCATGAATCTATAGAAGCCCAAAGAGTTTGGAAATGGTGATGTGGTTCAAAAATCTTGTCCATCTAGGGGTGTTGATGGTTGGTGAGAAAATTTCCACACTCATACACCACCTTGGTATTGCATGCCAAGGATGACACCAGCCATCGGGGCCCAGATGTGAATAATTTTGAGAGATACACCTGCCTTCAGACACCTTCACTCCTGATGATGTGGTGCTGGGACACTTGCTCCCCCCATAAGTGTTTTTTCAGGAACCCTTGATAACATCGCTGCCCCCAAAGCCTCCACAGAAGGAGACAGCCTTAGAATACTCCCTGTATAGGCATTTGTTTGGATGAGAGTATTAGGGGTCTAAATCCCACGCATCCCTATTTGTGAAGTCCACTTACCGAGGGTGATGGGGATGGTGTAGATATGATACACCTTATTTCCTATGGGAGAGCCCGCCTCGCTGAGGGTGAGGAGTAAAATAATGGCAAGCCACCGAAAAGGCTTTCCTCAGCTAGAAGAAATGCTGCCCTTCTTTTGGACCCCACATTCAACAGTGTTACCCAGAGAAGAAAGATGTGGCGGATGAAGTTGAGCAGGGGAAAGTTACAAACTACCCTGTCGGTGTGCACCCATGCAGAAATCCACATTTGAACACGGTGGAAACACATGCTTTGGATAGAGAAGGAGGCATCATACTCATAATCCATAATAACGGCTGAGCACGTCAAGCTGTCACTCAGTCCAAGTGCACCCACTTGCTCCATAACATTTATTATATTTGTAAAGTGTGGCAATAGTTCCACTCTCTATATTGTTAATGCATGATTGTGACTGGAAACAGTTTCTTAGGTTTGTTTCAGAGAATAATCTTAGCACTAAAGTATTATAAATGCAATCTTGATAGGGGGAAAAAGAGTTAGCTGGAGGGTTGGGAAACCTTCAAGGGCTGAGGTTCTTTGTTGTAAAATAATATCTGGTGCCTATGTTATGAATAAAATTGCAGAGGAAGAGTTGTTTCTTAATACGGAGATTCATGTGTCATTGCTTCGTTCAATATGTATTTTATTTACGTGAAATGTACATCCTTTCTTCATTCCAGTTCGTTGATTTCTTTCATGTCTGTAACTAAGTGTATAACAGTTTGGAATTTGTTGTTTTCTTTCAGACATTTATCAAGTTTTCTTCTAAAGTCACGTGGAATTCATCTTGCTGGTGCTCCACATGATGGGATGTCTCTCTCGTCCCCTAACCACCCACTAAATATCTCTTGATTGTGAGATCGATGGCTATATTTCCTCTATTTGCAACTCCACACCATTTTGTTCCTCCTGCAAATGTTCCCTACTTGGGTTTTCAACTCCATTGCCAATGGTCCCTTGCCCTGATAATCCCACTTGCATCTCACATTAATATACTTTGTCCCATTTCAGGAGTCTGGTCTCCTGACCATCCTTGATTGAATATCTTATGCATAGTAAATCTGAATACAAGCGAGAGATCCCTCTCTAACTGCGCAAGGACGGAGGCGCAGTCTAAAGCGGTTTTGCTATTACCCAAGAGTGGGCCTTCCTTCAGCCTTCAGGCTCAATCCTGGTGCTAACACCATTCTATTGAGAATGTCATAGACCAAGTGGTAGGACATTCAGATCTACATAATTCTCTAACCCATTCATCTCTAATGGAAAATTTTCTACAATGTCATTGACCTTCCTCTTGGTCCAAGTGGCTAGTTGAAGTAACCATGACTTATTATGCTTTAGTTTCTTAAAAGCTCAAATATCAAGTACTCTAGGAGTAATATAGCTCTGATTAGAACTAGGGTCAATCAAAACAGAAATAGATTGCTCAGCAATCTTACCTACAACCTCGACCACAAATGATTGGTGATTTGCCTAACAGTCCGCTAACACTGTATAAATCCTAGGTATTTCCCATGCCACCTAACCAACAGTTTCAGCTTCCTGGGCATTGTAATATGGCCTTACATATCCTTCCTCATGAGGACAATTCTTGCACGTGTGGGGTCCTCCACACCTCCAAAATTGGAGGGGTTCTCTGTTGTGTTGTGGATCTCTTGGCTTTTCCCCCATCACTCTGGCTGGATGATTTACAATTTATGATGGTTTCCTTTGTTGTTGGTTCTTAAAGTTGGAAGGTTTGAATCCTTTCTTTCCCTATTCAAGCTTCTCATTCTTCTTTCCTTCCAAGCTTGATGATGACTAGGATTTCCTTTGTTTTGGTCATATAGTACTAAGCCTTTCCGATGGCCTCTTCTAAATTTCTAGGCTTATCAAACTCAACTCGGTCTTTGTAAGACTGAGGTAATTCGCTTAGAGAATGTTGGATCTTCACCTTTTCATATTTGATGTAGCTGAAATATCTTAACAAATCTAAGAACTTGTTGGCATATTCTTCCATTGTCTGTTGTCCCAATATCAGCTCATGGAAATCCTTAATTTTTTCATCATAATACTATGTTAGAGAGGTATTTCTATTTGAAGTACTTCTTGAACTATTTCCACTTAAGTCTTCTTTCACTAATCCTCTTTACTTGTTTGAGGTGCTCCCACCAAATGGACGCCCTTCCATTCAAATTGAATATGGAAACCCTTTTTTTCATGTTCCCTGAATAGTCATGGACCTGGAAATACTTCTTGATCCCAAGAAGCCAAGCTTCAACTTCCTGACCAATCTTTACCTCACAATTAAAGGTAGGAGGTTTAGCCTTCTTAAATTCATCTCGAGAGTTATTCATGTGGTGCCTCTTTCTCTTGATATTGTGAGAATAAGAGCTTGAACCCCCACTATATTCTTCTGAGTCAGATGACCCACTAGAATTCCTTTTCCTTCTTCTAGTGTTGTTCTTACTCCCTTTTGGATTTACTGTCCCATGCCTAGAGTCCATCTTTCTTTGCAAGTATGTCAAAAATTTTAGCATGGTTGCATTCAGTTGATATTGATATTCTTGAGCCTTGACCAATTTGTCATTGTCTTCTTTGTAACTCTGCATTTCCACCCTTAGGCTTCTCATGGTGGCTACAAAATATAGCGGGGTATCCCTATATTTCTTTCCATTAGACTTGGTTTCATCATTACCGATTCTAACATTCTCACCCATAGAATATTCCTCATACACATGGGGATATCGTACATCATTCCCACTGTAGGTTCTCATGGATTGAGCTAAAAACCCACTTTTCTAAACTGCACTGTCACTCTACAAAAGAATTTGTTAACATACATGTTTTTTAAATGCATGATAATTTTCTAAAAAATAAAACACAGTTAGTTGTAATGCTACAACTAGTAGTTCTAGAAACTATTCACATGGCTCATGTAGTCCAAAAATTTCAACCATTAGCTTTGTTAACTATAACTATGTCCCATCTAGGCCCATTGCTACAACCAGCAGCTCTGATACCATACTGTAACGTCCCCAAACCCCATAATGTGGATTATTAAAAAAAAATTTGCTTAAAGAACCTCTTTTCTCTTCTGATAAACACCGGGTATGGATGTTAATCTATTCTCCAACCTTCATCTCAGGCTTAGAACCTCTTTACCAGTTGTTCCACACTTCAATTATCCATTTTGCGTCCAGAATGGCCATTTTCAAACTAACCTTGCCCTTTTCTCCTTCCGCACTCCTCTTTCTACCTTTCGCACTTCAAAACTCGGAAGTCAGAAACTCAATCTGCAAAGGAACTTTCAACGACCTTTTTTCCTTCTACACTTTGCTTTCTGCCTTCTGCACCTCAGAACTCAGAAACTAGAACTCAATGTGCGAAGGAACATTCAATGGCCTTTTCACCTTCCGCCTTCCACACTCCACTTTTTTCCTTTCGCACTTTGGAACTCAAAATTCAAAAACTCAATGTGTGAAGGAACTTTCAACAACCTTTCTGCCTTTCGCCTTCCACACTCCGCTTCCTGCCTTACACACTTCATAACTCGAAAGTTAGAAGCTGAATGTGCAAAGGAACTTTCAATGACCTTTCCACCTTTCGCCTTCCACACTCCTCTTTCTGCCTTCCGCACTTCGAAACTCGGAAACTCAATAATCTACCTTGTTCAACTTTCCCTTTTTGTGGTTTTTTCCTTTTGCAGGCAGATTCCAAGGTGAAAACACTAAGTCAAAAGCATCACGACCTCTGTAACAGGATTTCAGCCTCCATGAACTTAAGCAAGACTGCATAAAAACATCTAAGGAAAAAACAGAGATTAAATGCAGGAAATAAACACAAGTAAACATATACACCATGACCAATAAGCATTTCACATGAACATATCAATTCATAGAAACTTCATGGTGAAACAACATAACATAGATACTTATCTTGAAGGATGAATATGTCCTGCAACTAGCTATATATATGCAACGTTCCACCCAATCATAGGAAAGTGTGTTCTTTATTCTCTCAACACCATTACCACCCTCGAGCTAGACATGATTCAACAAGGAACTAGGGAGAAACAGACTCACACACAGCCAGATATTTTTACCACACAGTCAAGCCAACACCTAGTTGGACTTATCAGACTATTCAACCAAGCCAAAACCTAGTTGGGTTAATAGGTTGAAGTATTTGCAAGCCAACACTTGCATTAATGCCCAACCAAGCCAACAGATGGGTTCACAGGCCAAAATACCAAACCATCGCTCATAGTTGGGTTAACAAGTTGTCCAACTAAGGATTACACATAAGGCCAATGCAAAACAAGACTCAGCAAAACCAAGATCCAATTGGGTTAACACGCTACTAAGGTAATGGAAAAGTAAAATGGCTAAGCTAGTGGCCCACTCAAGAGCTAAGGAAACCTCCACAAGATCTATCTGGCCTGGCATCGACATTACCCGCAACCCAACACAAGGTAGCATTCCTTTCTCTACTCATTAGTCCTTTAGGCTATGCCTCCCTTCTATATCTCTTCAGGGTGTTAGCACTCAGAATGTACCCAGGTTGTAAAAGATAAATTCCAAGGTAACAACAAAACCACTTTTAGAAAGAAACTGGCTTTTCTTTCTAGAGAGGGATCTCTCAAATACAGATTTTACAAGGCCAGGTATAAATCAACGCTCAAAGATTGTATAGGTGGTTGAAACAATACATATAATCATTGGGCAATGGAGTCACATTTACATAAATATATTCACAAAGACATATGCATGAGATTTTACCAAAGGCAAGATAACCATTCCATCACAGTCATTCATTTAGTTCAGGTGAAATAGAAGAAACAATGGACAATCCATTAATACAAAGCATCAAAGATGAGTTCTATATTAACTTTAGTAGAAAAATATATGAAATATCTGAAACGATGATCAGAGCATAAAAATTATGAATTCTAACCATTCAACACTATGTTTCAGATATGAAGAAAACAGAATGGAGTGTTACACTGGAAAAACACAATCACAGAAGAAGAGAAATACGGACTGTAATGTAAATAACACAGGAATCTCCGATAACTCTTATGAATTCGCTTTGTTATTCAAAAATATACGTTCTCAAAAGAAACATCCAACAACTCGATGGGTTCCAACCCCCATCACATAAAATGATTCATCTTCCAAGAAGATTTATAACTGAATAACTGCTTAATCAAAGTCTTGTAATTATATTCCTAACTCCTAGGAATAAACTACTAGCTTCGATCCTAACAGATCATTAAGTTAAAATCAACTTGGTAACATGGTCCCGTCCAAGCAACTCCTCAGCGCGCAATGCCTATCTTCATGAATGAAGGATATACTTTGTCTTTTCGAACCTTTCTATGGCTCTCCATTGCTCCGCGCTTGGAATATCATATTTGATCATCTCCCGAATGGACACTTCTAGCTCCATGTAGGCTTCATAAGATACTTTAGGAAATCCTCTCCTGATGATCAAGAACTTTTGTAGTATTTCGAAATCCTCTGTTAGCTTATCCACAATGTCTTTACCTGTTAGCCCCTTTTCCAGATCGCCGAATTTGGAATGATCCATTCGGCTCTGCACCAATAGGTTGTGATAGTGTTCCTGAGAAAACATTCGTCCTTCTTCGTCCCAAAAGGAAGGGAGCCCGTCTTCAAATAGTTCTTTGAATGCCTGTTTGAAGTCATTAACCTGTGAGATCATTTCATTATCTTTGTCCTAGACTGCCTTCATCAGATGATGCTTATGGATAAATTTTTTGGCCCATAGTACCATTGCTATTATGTCCTTTACTCCTATATCATGCAACTTTTGATATGTTAATAAATTCAAAAAATTTAACGCGTTCTAGGCTATGGCAAGGGGTTTCCTCTCCATAGTTTCATTTACTAACTTCAGTCTTTGATTAGCCATATTGATCAATATGCTTTGATCATTAATGAATTTTAAATAGTGCCTGAATTTAGTAACTTCTACGGATAATGTATCCCAAATTATGTGCTTCACCCCCTAGAGAGGACCCTTTCCGATGTTTCTTTCCTTCAATTCATTAAATTTTTTCTGTAACTGATTTCTATCTTGCAATATTTTATTTTTATTCTCATTCACTTTGGCCAACTCGGACTTGATCCTTTCATTTTCCACCTTTAACTCTTTTATTTCTTCATCCTTTAGGCTGACCTGGGACATGGGTACTAACAAGTCATCTGCAGAAAAATCATTTAATGGCTTCTCAATATTTACAATAGACAGGTCCTCATCAGTGGGAGTCTGACTCATCAATTCCTCCATGATCTCTTTTTCATCGTTTTGGTCTTTTTTCAGCAGGGAGATTTGCGATATCAGCTCACTCCGTTCTGTTTCCCATTTGTCTTTTTCCTCTTGTAATTTGACAGCTCTTCCTTTATGTTCCATCATCTCCTGGTGGATCTTGTCCTTCTCTTCTTGTAATGCCAATCATTCGGATGATTGAACATGCTCTGTGCTTGGGATCTTTAACCTTTTCTTCAAAACTTGGAGGGCGTTGTCCTTTTCTTCCAACAGTCTTTTGATTGCTTGGGTGTTATCTCTTTCATTTCCTGAACAAATAATGTCTACTTGTAGCTTTTTAATTTGAATGGCATTGGCCTTATTTTCAACTTTTTCATGTTTTAACTGAACTTCTAACTTGTCTACCAAAATTTGTAACTTATTGATTCTCATCATAGCTTGCAATAGATCTGAATAAATAATGTCACTTGTTTGCTTATGTAGCTGTATTTTGTCAGGTATACTAATCTTGTCTAATATTACTTCTATCTCTGACATCTTCTTATCATTTACCATGGCCAATTTAAAGGTATTTCTTTCTATATCCCTGGTAGAAATCAAAGAGGTTTTCGGATTGTTTAAACTCCTTACCTGCGGGAGTAAATTCCTTGTCTCTTCTAGGGAATGTTTTCATTTCTCCATATAATTGGCCATGAGTTCCTCTTTGGACTTGAAAATTGGGCTTGATTCTGAACTATCTACACCTTTAAAAGAAAATTGATTTACCTGTACAGATTTTGTTGGAACTAAAGCAACTCTCTTTAAATCTTCTGAAATCTCTTCACTTAAAACTCCACCAACTTGAAACAATTTTGCCTTTTTGTGTGACCCATCCTCATCCACTTCCATGCTTTCAATTTCAAACAGACTCCTCTTAATCAAAATATTAGGACCCTCCGTCACTTGAGATACTACAACTGGTATAACACTTGCACTTTCATCAGATCTTGGAATTTCCATAAAGTGAGACAAATTGGCTGTCTCGCTCAGGCCTTCAATAACTTGGTGGTCAAATGGCTTGTTTTTGTTTGCCTGATTTCTCAAGGAAATTATATGATGGGGATCATAATTTACCCTTGACTCTTTTGAAATTCCATGCTCTCCAGCAATTTTTCTATGAACACCAGGGCACCTTTATTTTTGAAAATAAAAGAACCAACTTTGAGAGGGAACTTGATATTTGAAGATTTCCTAAAGGCTCCAAAGTGTTCTTCTTCCGAATGCAATCTTTGTCTCATAAAATCTAATGCAAAAAATCTGGGAGTGAGGAAAGCAGGTAACTTATGTGGTTCCCCAGTAAATCCATATACCCTCAAAACAGTGGAATCTTTATACAGGAACCAATCTCTGACTCGATCCTCAGGTGAGGACTGCATCATGCCTTTCATCTCTTCTAATACCCGGGGTAACACTTCATCAAACAACATTTTGTATATTTCTGACATGATTGAATTTGTAAATTCAAACATGTTTCAGAGAAGATGGTATTTAAAAACTGTAATTCGGTGACGTTTGAACATTGCAACATGTTCAACAAATAAGTTTGAAATTTGAAGAATATGACCTTTGGAAATTCACTCAATTGAAGATGTATCGCTTCTACCAAGTATTCATCTAGACTGAATACATGAACTGACTGAGACTCAGAACTCAATGAACTTATTTTTAATAGAAAACCCAGGATGACTTCATTTACGTGACAATCATCATCGAGACCCAATATTTGACAGACTAAGGATACCACTAATTGAACTTCATATTTGAAAATACGAACATGGTATGGTGGGAAAAGACCATCTAATGACTGACCCTCTTTCAAGACGCTGGATAGGAATTTGCAACGAACTTCAATCCCACAATTTTTGTACAATTCAGCAAGAATGGACTCATTTACTGGTTCACGACTGTCAGGGTAATTGTTGGGCAAGTTTAGGTTTTCACGGATGACCTTGGCATTAATTTTACAGAGTATCCTAGACGTAGAATGACTTACAATGAATCTCTGAGAAGGGGAATAGTTAACTGCGCACCATTATATGAATTCAGGAAAATGCAAGGTCTGCTCGACAACAAAATAATATAAAAATGATTTACAGACATTTAGGACATCATTACCCTGTGAATTGTATTGCCACAACCTCTCTTTGCTGACTTATACACTTCCTACGGAAAGGAAAGGGTCACACACTCCTCTGTCCCTATCAACTAGATAATCTTCTCTGTCATCCAAAATATGACTAAACCCTTGCAAATCTTTTCCTTGGTCCATAATTCAGTCGATAATGGTAATTAGATGGATGAATTTCGAGCGTTTGAGCCTTACCTGTTACTGTGGCTGCATGTGTTCGAAATTGATTGTTAGAGGTTGACGAGCACGCAGGTCCTTTTAATTTTTCCAGTGCCAATAAAATAATCCTTGAGCAAGTCAACTTTGTTTATATAGGACCCGACTTCGGAGGCCCCCCTTCGGCGGTTTCCACCAAACCGTTTTTGCCTCCGGAATGCACCACAATCGACCACGTGTCCCGTGGTTTCCATTCCGCTACCACCTTTTATCTCCAAACACCGCGCAACTTCCTGCTCTAGATCCATCCACAATCGTTGATGTAATTCACCTTTATTTCCCAGCCATCGGATCAAGCGACATGTACCTTATTCTGCCAAGTTTCTTCATTTTATTAATCGTGCAAGTCTACAGGGTGGAGTTCATGATGACCGTAGATCTCATCGGGCAGGATCAGCGACCGTTGATCTTCATACCTCATTGAAACTTCCACATGTATTTATATTTATTGCATCTTCATGGAGCAGAGACGTTATAAACCGTCGATCTCCATCTCCCCACTATACACCATTGGATCCCGTGAAAATTCATCGCTTACTCGCCCTTTGTTCATACTTTATACCATAACATTAATCCAAAGTTTGAGAATATGCCATTATTTCCTTTTCACCATGGTCCCTTCGAGCCTCTGCTAGGTAGGGTTTTTAACACAGGGCACGTAGTAAGGATCTACCAACCACTCTTATATTTTCCTAAGGTTCCTTCCTGTACTAGGTTACAAGTCCATTTCTCCTCTCTTCCACTCCTCAGACTTGCATACCAGAACAAACCCAAACCAAGGTGCACAACAAAACAATCCACACGGTGGACCAACAAAATAGGTTTATTCAATCTGTAGCAGAGAAAACCATTGCAGAAACACCTCCTTTGACTTAGGAGAGTGAAAATGAACCTTTTGGACCATGAAGGCCTATTCCCTTGCTCGATAGAGGAAAATACTTGCAACAATAATGGGTTCTATGGTTCCATATAGTGACCCAGCACGACGACAAGATTAGGAATGAAAAAACACAGACAAAACCCACAGTCCTGCAACATAGGTGAACGCACAATGCATATGAGCAGACTGGAGAGTTTGAATGGTAGTGTGAACAAAAAATCATGATGGATTAACAATGAGGGAGTCCCCCCGATTGCATGAGGAGGATTGAATAAAACCCAAACGCGATTTCCTCTAAAGGACAGGGTACGCATCACGTGCTTTCTTCCTGCAGAAGAAAAAGTGCGGCTTCCCCTAGGCTGTAGGCCTACGCAGGATGCAGTCCACCATGCCTTGCACTGCCCCAGACATTAACTGTCTCAATCACCTTCTTGTAATAATAAATGATTGTGGATAGAGGAAAAAAGGTGGCTAAGGGTTCAAGGTTCTCTTATTAACATCTAGATTAAACCTATAGGCTCAGAGGTTTGACCAAATTCCCCATCCTATCCCTTGTGAAATCATGCCCCCGTCTCTTTCACATTACAGTTCCATAGCTAGTTGTCATATTTTATTAAATTGTGCATTGACATGATATACCAAAACATGTTGTGCATAACCAGCACCAAAACCATAGGAATCAACCCTGATCACCTATATAAAAAATACCAAGTCGATACCAGGGCCTTGGCCTTGATTTCCATGCCATGATCTCAATACAGTAAATATATCAAGGACAATAAAATATCATGGGGTCAAAACTGGGGTGTTACAGAAAACTTGTCCGATTCAGGTAAGGATTCGACCAGTTTCAGTTGAGTTGACTGGTTTGGTATCGAACTAGCCACCTGATCCGATATGCAAGTTGACCTAGCTTGGTCCAAGGTCAACTTGGTCAACTTGACCGAGTGGATTAGATTATATTTAGTATTACCATTTAGGGTTAGGGATATATTAAGAAAAAAAAATTAAGAGTTTCTTTTAGTCCACGAACTCACACACATTGACATAGGAAACTTGGTCGGTTCAGGTCAGGATTCAACCAAGTTCAGCTGAGTTGATTAGTTTTGTACTGAATTGGTCATCTGATCTGATATGCAGGCTATCTTGGCTCTGTTCAAGGTCAACTTGGTCAACTTGACCGAGTTCGAGTCTGAGTTGACCGTTTTTCAAAACAGGGATCCTAACATGGCTGCAAATCAACTTAAATGGGAGTAGAGGGGAAAAATGATGATCCATTTCCTTTTGACAAATGGGAAACTAGGGGCACCTTTCCCCATTTTATACAACCTGTATCTGGTAACTAATCCTTAATGAAAGGGTCTAGGATTTCTAGGGAAGTATTTCACAATGTTTTGGAATTAGGTGGGTGAGCTGCATATCCCAATATTTTCACCAATCTGCTTGTCCATTTAGAGGATCCACCAAGGTATCAACAACAAAGAAAATATCTACTTAGCCTAAATAAAATACCTCTCATAAAACATATCTACTTATCCTTGAAGAAAATAGTGCTTCCGTTTCTCCAGGTATTACTGAGATTAGACATCATACGTTGGATTTAAAAAAAATATTATTGGCTTGTTAGACTGTATATCTCCCTTTTAAGAGGTACACATGGAATTTTTTGTTTGACTTTGATCATTGTAAGCATGATATATATGGTCTTTTGCATTGCCTTTAGGAAAATTACATTTTAGAAATGTGTTTTATTGTATAATCAAGTATCAAGTATGGAAAAGGTCACCTCACTAAAACTTAGGGAAAGACTCATTTTCCTCAAATTTATAGTCAGATTTCAAGAGATTTATGCATTTATAGCTCCAAAACAGGTCATATTATTTTCTCATTCCTATTTGACGTTTTAGAAAATATATATGATTTAATTTCTGAATCTTTTCCATATATTGAAATATAAGGGTTTTTTATCTTTCCATTCATTGAGATATAAATTGGTAAAATTCAACAAAAATTAAGGTATTAATTTGTGGATACATCATACATGCAATACTAATTGAAGAACCGAAGTTTTGTTAGTGGATAAGGTGGTAATTTTTTATTTTGTTAGAAATTTATTTTAAAGCTTATTTATATTTTATTCTTTGCATACCAAAACAAAAGGGCCTTCAAAGAGGTTGCAATTATTCATAATTCATGTGTAGGGGAATATGCATTTGGTTTTATCACATCATCACTTGTCATTCATGTACTTGTTTATGCTCTAGAGTCTATATATCCTTGAAGTTGACTTAACGCCATGTATTCTTCACAGATACTAAAATTGAGTGACATATGGAAATCAGGGATGGAATTTGATGGGTAAATTCCCATCATGGGTCGATTTACCCGTCAAATACAGCTAAGATTTTAGAGAAACCGTCAAAATATGGCTTAGAATATAAAAAATCTTTCAAATTTTAGTAAGTACCGACAATTTTGATGGGTGTCCGCCATTTGAAATTCCAACCCTGCTGGAAATTTCTATTGGATATCTGCAAATTGATATCTATTTGTAGATGACTTTTGACATCATAAAATGCAATAAAACTGCATGTTTATTTGTAAACATGCAATGTATTTTGTAATTATTATAATTTAACTATTATTTCAATTTTTATTGAAGGCAATTCTTATTTTCTCCATTTGTCATATGTAGCTTGAGAGTGGAGATGAAGAAATCTGCAGTGTCTATTTTCCCATGAATCATCTCTTTATTGGTGACATTTTCCTTATTAAATCTAAATATATCATTCGACTAAACTTGTTTGTTCATGAAGGCATAGGTTTGCAGACACACATTTTCCTCTCATTATTGTTCATTATGCATGGTGTATATGTTTCCAATGTATATTTCATTCTATTTTGGACTTCGTTCCATATATCTAGGATGATACTTTATCCTCTTCCTTTAACTATCCAAAACATGTTCTTGACATGTTGTTTATGTTGTATTTGGTCCTAAATGATTTGTCCATCCTAACTTCACTGGGAATATGTGCTGACTTTATATCCTAACTTCACTAGAGACATGCACTGTGACTTTATATATTGTGTATATATAGAAATGGAAAGTAATCATAGGAGGAAGGAGAAGATTTATTAGTGTGGTATGGTATCCAAATACAGGGATATGCTACTAAAATATTTATACTTTCAATTATTGTAGTCATCACGTAGATAATAACCACAACCAAAAAAGGCACACAAGACATGACACTGAAATGACTGGTGATGTTAATGTATAGTGAGTGAGGATGCTAACACATGAACCTAGAGATTTTCACTTCAAATCCAACTTGTAGATTGGAAAATCTTTTAGTGGAGGTAATTGCCAAACTCAAATCCTATTGGTGACATCTTTGAAGCCATATCTATGTGCATGGTTTTCATAACTCACTTGATCATATCTTATGAACTTATACAATCTATCCTCATTTTCCAGTGATTAGATACTCAAAGGAATGTATTGGTATTTTTTACTATTATAGAGGATTATATAAAGTTAGGTTCTCAAATTCTTAAAGGGTGCTAGCTCAAGGGAAGAGCATTTTCCTTACAAGAAGGAGGTTGGTGGTCGATTCCTCCGTGCCCTAATGATATTGCAATATCGGTTAAAAACGACTAAATTAGTGACAAAAAATGAGAGATAAGTAACAAAATAAAATGACCAAAATTCACATATAAATGACTAAAAATAAGTAAATTAGTGACAAAAAAATGAGAGATAAACAAGAAAAAAAGACCAAAATTTGCATAAAAATGACCAAATGACAGTTTTGGTGGCTAATTTCTAGTGCAAATTTGAAAGCAAAAATTGGCACATATTTGGAAGTAAAACGTGGTGCAAAATGGGATGCTAAATTGGTAGCACAAATGGATGCAATATTGGATTCTAATTTGGATGAAAATATGATTCTAATGGGGATGTCATTTAGGAAGCAAAAGCGGACGTTCTCTAGGAAGCAAAATAGGACATGATTTAGGAAGCAAACCTCGACGTTGTTTAGGAAGAAAAGTTGGACGTTATTTTGGAAGCAAAAAAATAGACGTTATTTTGGACGTCATAAAGGATGCTATCTAGGACGTAAAAAAAGATGTTTTTTGAGATACTTTAAGTTTTTTCCATGATGTGTCCCATTCAACGTCTAGTTTGACCACACAATGTAAAAAAAATTAAACTAAAAAGGGACACTAAATGGGACACTGATTCTAGGATTTGTGGTAGTGTCCTCAATCATGAGTTTGAATAATTCTACTAGTAAAGTAACAAGAAATGGTATCATCTTTAATCTAAAAATTTTGAACTAAGTTCTGATGAAGACATTCCTAAAAAATGCCAATCTAGATGTTAAATGGTTGATCTAAAATGAATTTTGAATAAGAGCTAAAATTTTGGAGGTGAACAACTACCGTGTCTAAACTTTCCTTGATTTTGCTAGAAGGAGATGGCATCTTCTGCTAATTTGGTGAACAAATAGGATCAACAAGTGATCCTTAAAATAGTTGATTTGATGTAGTTAGTTGATTTTAATTCAAATATTGAAGCCTAACTATCATCATTGATTGATATCACATGTTTGATGAAAATTAGTAATAATAAATATTGCTCTATGTTCCCATTCAAGTCTTGTAAAGAAAAATCATTTTAATGGATGTAGTGACTTCCCAGAAGTGTAAAAGATTACATTTTAAAAGTTGCATCGATTTGTCTCCGAACTTGGGATAATCAAATTTTTGAGAATTCACACAAGGTCACAAGAATTAATCCTTCAAAGAGGCATACAAAGACTCAACTTTGGGAATATTCTTATAGATTTGGAAGTTTTTCATAGGTTTGCATAAAAGGATTCTTTTTCAAAGATTATGGCATGTTTGAATGATTTTTAAGGATCGATCTTTGGATGTTTTGCACAATGTTCACAAATGTTAGAAATAACAATATCTCAAGAGGGTTTGTAAAGTTTGCAACTAAACCAACAACTATCTTTGAATAATTGAGTAATGGCCGCAAGAAAGGAAAATAAGGATCTTTGGGGAAGGTGCTTAATGATGCAAGGATTGATAAGATAGGAATTGTGTAAAATAGTGAAAACTATACAAGCTTAAGAAAGGTTTTAATATTTTGAGACCTGCAAGAAGATAATACAAAAATTCCACAAACCATAGATAATCAGTTTGACATAATTGATTTCAAGTGTACTTAAATAGTGCTACAATGTTATAATCCAAAAGAGAAAAATGACTCCTTTACATAAGAAATTTTTAAAAAAGTACTCTCAAAGATTCATGCGAATAGAAAACATTAGCCAAGCCATGTAAATACCCAAAAAATGAAATATCTCCCAATCACAAGCAAAAATTTAGATTCTCTTATGATAAAATCATGCTAAAACAAGAATTATTGATGATTTAGGAGGGGTACTCAAGTATTTTAAGTTGGGAAATTGTTTAGCTTAATAATTGTTGGCATATTGATCAAAACCATGAATCTTACGAAGTCATTTTCTCAAGTCATAAGATATTATGAGAGGGATAATGATCATTCCTTTCATGAAAACACTTGTATCTCAATGTTGGATCTCAACAAGAAATTTGTGTAGATTCCAACTTTAAAATCACTCAATCTCAAGTATGAATAACTCACTACTATTTGAAACTGAAAGGCACATCTAGTGAGGCTAATTCATTAACGTTACTCAATACCTTATGAATTCGGCACTATCATAGATTTATTATATATTTAAGACTTTAAATATTTCTCCATGTAATCTCATCATGTCATGTTGGTGTTACTCTATTTCCAACAAATATCCATGGACCTTAGAAAGTTAACTTGGCATCAAATTCCTTACTCTACTACTAGTAGGCATGTGGTGCCTTGACGAAGATACTTACATTTTTCATTATGAGCTAAATATCCTTTCCCATTCCCTTTACCCTTTGATTATGTTTTAAGAATTTGTTGTATAGGGGGCATCAATAGTGTTTTGAAAGCATGATACTTGTTTTTGAGGACTGAATAATCATGCTTAAGTAGTAACATTGTTGGCACAAACTTAACACAACCCAATTTCACACAACATCATACCAACAAAAACACCAAGATACCAGTTCGAAAGGGTTTAATCCCTTTCAAAGATACCTGCAGAGCATATATATATGAAGTCTCATCCAAAGTACCTATGATAACTATAGGAACTGGGTTTCCACAATTGTGAAGGGGAACCTCACCATACATAACATCGATGGATCTAACTATGACTGATCAGAGACTGCGACATATATCCCCAAAACTATCCATGGAATTAACCATCTTCATAATAATATAAAAACTAGTGAAATACCATTTCATTCACTTATTCATTCATAGTTACTCATTCATGCATTAATAATAAATAAATAAAACCATCACATACACACATCATGCACAATGGACACCAAGATTTAACGTGGAAACCCAATATGGGAAAAACCGCAAAAGCACTCATTGATTATGAAGAGTCACAACTTTAACACTTTAAGTCTATGCACCCAACCTACAGAAATTTCTCCAGAACTCCATTACATCATATTTGCACACATAGCCTGCAAATTGATCTCAGACTACGCAGCTCAACTTAATCTTTGAAAACATAGTACATAACTCTTTAACTAGATACAAAAAGGTTCTTATCTTAAAAAATAGGCTCATCCCAAAAATACTAACCCATTAGATATTTATATGCTCTAATGGTCATTTTACATCCCGCACCCACTACCTAATCCCATAAATGTAAGAGGACAAAAACTCTAACCAAATAACCAACCTTTTAGTTGGACTTCATCAAAAGAGTTGGTATTCCTCGATATTTTCCTAAAAAAATGGAGCTGACCACTTCCTTGACCATTCTGTTGTGGATCCGTTCACACTTTGACATGAATTCAAAACTAGTACCCAAAATAACCAGAAATGAACCCAGGGTCAATAGGCCCCTAACACTCATATGTGACTTGTCCTAAGCCACTTCAGACAGAAATTGGTGGTGTGTTCAATTTCGATTGAAGGGCTTGGTAAAATTTATTTACCTCTTTAAACTATTGCTATACACCTTCCTTTATCTTGGTGATTTCCTCAATAATTTCATAACTAATATGCTCAAAAATTTTCCCTTGATCCATTGAAAATGCCTGCTTAACCTCATCATATACTATCCAATAGTCACAGAGACCCATTCAACCTCTATTTGTAGTTATTCAACCCAATCATTTTTTATTTACCGTTGGATCCTTAGTTTATTAACCTGAAGTTGTAATGTTTTATGCTCGATATCTTTACTCATCCTTTCAATTAATGGAAGTGTTCTTAACGAACTCTGTAGGCTATCTAGACTTTGTTTAACTCCAATGGGTCTAGTGTTAATATATTGCAGCTCCATATCTTTCGATAAGTCTCCCTAAGACCGAGATACCTCCTCATAAACCTTGGCATATTCAGAATTGACTTGCTTAATGTATTGAGCGACCTCTTAAAATTTTGCCTATCATTGTTCAACCACTTCAGGAGGGGTGATGGGAACTAGCTTAGCCTCTATCTCCTCAATATTCTGTCAGAAGCCTATGATGAATTCGCCTAAATTCAATATATTTTCCTCAGGTATCATCTTTAGAAGGATCTCAGCTTTTAGGACTCCTCAATAGGAAGCTTAAATAGCATCTTCTAGTCGCTTCCTGTCCTGTCACATTTGTTCCTTCTATTTCCTATGTCCTAGAAATTATCTTGATGGCATGCCACAATCCTTCAACATGCATGTATAACTAGACATTATTGTCCAATTTCCTTCATTGATTGTCATCAAACCATAAGTTTTGATAGCGAGCCCCTCGACAAGGGACATTGACATCCATGCCCTGGTAGTTTGGTGTATCTTCCTAGGCCACAAAGGAAATCAGAATTAGCAACCATGAATAAGTGAATGGGTTACCTTTCTCTTGAGTGACAACAACATCGACCAACAAATCATTCAATAGTCTCCCAATTCATTTGAAAACCTGCAGCACATTGCTATGCCATAGCTATGACTCCTGCATTACACTGATTTGGCCACATCTTTTGCAACAATTTGATTGACATTTCCTTTTCTGCAAATCGAATAACCTATTCATTGATAGAAGCGATGTTGAATTCCCTCTTATCTCTTGTCAGACTATATTTTTCTTTCATCCTTGTGGCCAAATGCTTGTCCTGTCCCTTCCACACAAAGAACTATGTTGGGTCGAACTTGACCTTATGAAACCCTGTAATACTGACAATCAAATCAACATCGACATAAACTTTGGTATCTAACCATAGACACCCGCCATGGAAGCACGCTAATGATTGCTGACACAAATATTGACTTTTACAGTTCAACCCAATTGGGGTAGATGCATTAACGATAAGATGTCAGACATGCCCAATCCACAAGACCACTCCATGGGGAACAAATATATTGGATTGCCTTCTTCAATCTTCAGCAAATCCATGTATCATTCAAACTTGAATTCCAAATACTTCTTTAAATCATGGACAAAGAATGATATTTTCTTCAAATTGGGCATGATATTCCCCAAGATATGCACCGCTTTTGGAATAAAAAGTTTGGGTAGTTAGTACTTAAATTTTTTCTTGATTTTCACATGAGGGGCATCATCCTTCCATGGAGGAATGTACCCTGACAACAAAATCATAGACCTTGATATGGAAGCTTCAACATCAGGGGTAGCTTTTGTTCGGATTTCTAGGTTGACTAATTGACTCCTTGTCCTTTTCTTCCTTGGTGGATTCACTGATAGTGGGACTGAAACAACCTCTAGGTGCTCTTCGATGATTGAATAGTAGGCGAGGCCTCGACAACAGATCCTTGGGTGGTTCTAGTGCTGGAAACATTAATTTCCATGGCTATAAATAAAAAAGTATAGAACTTGGATTCAACAATGGTTACAATTTTAGATTTCTCTATACACTTCAACAACTAAACACAATGAGTTTGGATGGCATATGAACTTCCTTTATGAATTGATTAGTGCATGCATTTAGTCATCCATTCATTTGGTTAGTTAATATGAATATATATTTGCAATTATTATGAGGGTGGCAACCAATCCATTCACATGTTTGGGTCTTTTTGGTTATTTATGACAATCTTCCAATTCTTCTACCATAAAAGTAGTTGTTTAATGCGCATTCAATGTTGACTAGATAGATCAACATGCCACAAATCCTGACTGTAACATAGGTTTAGTACCGACAAATGACATACTTCGACAATATAATTAGTATTGTGACTATCTATATACATTATTGTGACATAAAGTACTTCGACCAACATAGAGATATACACAAGAAAAATTCAACACACTAGAAAATGTGGGGCTTCCAATTTTTTATTGGATTCTATATACAAATTCAATCAAGGGAAATCCAATTATCCTTATAAGTTTTTAGTCAAATTCCATTCACTAACTCTTCGAGGGGCTCCCCATTTAACTTCTGCAACTGAACTGCGCTCCCCTCAGTAATGAAATTTACAATATATGGACCCAACCAGAAACCTGCTGTCATAGAGGAGATCTAAATCCCCTCACTTGAAATAATTTTTCTTAATATGTAGATCATTCCAATCCTTTTGTTTCTATTTCTCAACTTGTTGGTTAAATTTTGTAAGAAAGCGATCCTCCTCCAGCTGGATCAACTGCAACAACCTTTTCTCAATATCACCAGCATTAGACATAACGATGAAAGAAACTATCCTTAGACTAGGTATAATTTAATCCATGGGCATGACAACCTCTTTCCCATAAACTAACCTGAATGGGGTATTCCTTGTAATATTCTTATAGGTAGTTCGATAAGCCAACAACACCACAGGTATTTTCAAGTCCTAGTTGTTGCGGTTGACATTAAAAACTTTAGTCAGTGCATCCTATAGAATTTGTTAACGGACTCAATAGTTCCATTCACCTGTAGATGATAAGGTGTAATTTTTCTATGGTGCATTTGAAATTATTTTGCAAGTGATTCAATGGTTTTATTAAAAAATTGTGTACCTTGGTCACTTAGCAGAACTCTAGGACATTCAAACCTGGTAACCACATTCTCAAACAAAAACCTTGAAATGGTTGCATCAATATAATCCTTCACTAAGGTAGTTTCATCCCATCTATTTAAATAGTCATTCATAGTGATTATGTATTTGGAACCTATTATTTTACCTGGTGGGTTGATGGGTCCCATAAATTCCACAACCCATTTATCAAATTTCTGCAATGCTACCTATGACACAAAAGGCATTTCATCCCATCTTAGTGGCTTTCCCATCCTATGAAAAATGTCACAGGTCTTGCAATATTCAAATGCATCCCAATGTAGTGTGGGCCACCACAAATCAACCTGCAGTATCTTCTGTGCAGTCACTTTCCTCACATAGTGGCATCCTACCACCCCATTTAGTGCTTCTGCCAAAATCATTGCTTTCTCATGCTCTAATACACAACATCATAAAATCTCATCCAATCCCATTTTGTACAAATTTCCATATACCAATTGTAAATATGCATATTTGACAACTATATGTTTCTTTTGTACTGTGTTATAGCCATTTGGTGCCTTTCCTGTAGTGAGATAACATATAGTGTCTTCATAATAATCATTGACAATCTTTACCACGAAGAGTTGTGCATCCGACAAGTTATTTTTATGTTCATAGACTCTTCCCCTGTTTTCAATCGTGACAAGTGATAAGGTCCAAAATTTAGCCTCCCCTAATTAACAACAATCTCAAATTAAATTTCTTGGAAGAGAAGAAGCCAATGACAGATCCCCCCCCAACAATGGCTTATTGACCAGATACCTAAGTGCGGAATGATATATAAACATCTTAAAATGACCACCTCGTAAATAATGTCGAAACTTCTATAATGCATAAACCATGGAAATATCTTCTCTCTCAGTCGTGGTATAATTCTTTTCAGTGGTCAAAAACTTTCTATTGGAAAATGCAATTGGGTTGTCAATAGATCCCTCACCTAGTTTTTCCAACACTGCAACAAGAGCAAATGATGATGCATCCACATGAACATGAAATTCTTTCTGCAAATCTAGGAAAACTAGAATGAGAGATAAAACCATATTTTCTTTTAGTTAGTCGATGATCTTCTTACATTCCTTACTTTACTGGAAATTTACATCTTTTTTCAACAGCTTCTCCATTAGGGCGGTGATTTCAGCATAACCCCTGATAAACTTATGATAACAGCATGTATTCGCCAATGTGTTTCTCAATTGCTTAACTGATGTAGGTGGAGGAAAATCAATGATGACAACAATCTTCACCATATCCATCAATATCCCTTCTTTGCAAACAACATGACCCAACAAGTTGCCAAAATGCACACAAAATATGCATTTTTTCAAATTTAAAGAAATATGAAATTGTCAACAACGTTCTAGCATCAACCAAAGACTCTCAATATTATTCTTGATCAACATGTATACTGTCCAGTCATCAAAGTATACTTCTAGGAATTTATGAATAAATACTTTAAATCAAGCAACAACTATCCTAGAAAATATAGCAGGGGCATTCTTAAGGCCGAAAGGAATTACCGTGTATTGGAAGAACCCCCACTATGTCATAAAGGTAGTTTTATGTCGATTTTATTTTTCTATTCTAATATGATGGTATCCAGAAAATCTAGCAGTGAAAGAGTATACCTCTTGTCCTCCAATTATCTCTAATACCTCATCTGTAAAAGGTGTGGGGGAAGGGATCATGTAGGAAGGCATCATTTATTTTCCACTAGTCGACACAAATACAAACTTCCCTAGTTTTATTTTCCTGAACAACCATAGGAATAATCCACTCTGATTCTTCAACAAGTTCATTAATTCCTGCAACCAACATCTTGTTTAGATCCGCTTTAACCTTTTCCTTATACCTTAAGTTTAGCCTATATGGTATCCTCTTTATTGGTTTAACATCTGATTTTAATGGAATATTCATATCACCCAAGTCTCTAGCAATTCCCTTCATCTCATAGAATTTTTTCGGGAACAAGTCTTGAAATTCATGTAGTAAGTCAGTAATTTTCCCAACAGTCTCATCATCCCAATAATAATTGATGTTTTCAAACTTTGGATTTTTAGGGGAAGCAATATTTACCTTTTTAATATTTAACGACTTCAGGAATTTGTAGAATGATATACTAGGTCCTTCTAACACTCGACTACCTTCATATTCTAGAATATGAATGTCTCATGGATTGTCATCCTTAGGTTCTCTCAAAATATTGTAACACTCCATCACATTTTGGACTGTCGCAGTCCACTACGACAGGATCGAAACATGTATGGATGTTTCTTCAAAATTTTGTCTTTGATCACTTGAAGGGAGGCATCGATTGATGAACTTTCATCAGCATAACTAAAAGTGTGTTTGAAACTATTTCCAATATCGTTTGCATTATGGAGTTGGTTTTGATTCTGATTGGTGTTTGCTTTCCACTTTCCAATAAGATACATACAATCTTCATTGGTGTGGTAAGCACTTTGCAATAGGAACATGTTGACATGGGATTCTGGAAATTGCTAGCATAATGTCCTGGTTGGCTATAATTATAACAGATTAATTGGCCTCTACCTCAACCAAATCCTCCTCCTCCCATGGAATCGACCCCTAGGCTGATTAAACTGTGCATTTTCTATTTCATCTTGGATTTTCTCATTACCCTTCATTAGGTAAGTATCGACTATTCATTCCCGGATAAAATGATATGCTTGGTAGTCCTTTTCATCATGCCCAATAGTTCGACAAAACTTACAATAAAGGCTTGCAGGAGTACTTACTATTTTCTATAGATACAAGCATTTTTTCAAAATGTGTTATCGAGTTTGGAAAAGTCTACACCATGGCATGCCTTCCTGACCAAGTGGGTTCAGTTCTCCAGCATCAAGTTATTCATGAAAATCTAGGCAGTTATCCTTGTGATGTCCTTCCATATTACATCTTTTACACCATATCTCTTCACAAACCTTTTTTCCTTTCTTAATGTCATGAATTTGGAATGACATATTGGCCAACTTCGACTGAATCTGAACCATCTTGGCACCAATTTATCTAACTGGTGAAGCTTCCATATTCATAGCGAGTTCTAATGCCTCATATTGAGACACAATATTATGTTGAATTAAAGTTACTTGAGTGTGTGACAATAGTAAAACTATAAACCACTCTTTATGTTGTACATCAGACATTTGGAAACTCACCTTATACATCGGGGGTTTGAATCTCTTGTTGAATTCCGACACAGACTCAGTCAACAATTGCTTAATATTTAATTCCATGATGCACTGTGATTCAGACATCAGTTTCTTGAACTTGTCCATCAACCCAAACTTGATCTCAAATAACTTCTTTCGAGTAGCTCCCATAGGAACAACATAAAAATTCATGCACCAATCTAGCACCCGTACCCTGAAAGTCATGATCATCCAAGCCCTTTTATGGCCTCATTTTGGACTTGTTGAACAATGCATATAGCTTCATAGAGGAATCGATGTTGTTATGGATCCTCTAACCCATTTCCATTGAATACAAGTAACTTCATATCATCCCCAGACATCCTATTCCTATGGGGTATTGACAAACTTGAATTTGGAGGTGTACTACTAGGAATATTAGTATTGGACATACCACTATTATGGCTATCACTACTATTCTAATTTGATGGAAAACACTTCAGAAATTTTTTGGGTCTTACCTTAGTTTTTGGAGATGTACACAAGGTTGTTAGTACATCATAGCCTCGAGTCTAGTGTATACCTTCTTGCTCATATGAAATAAATTTGTAGTCTTCTTCTTCATCACAATAATCCTCGTCGAGCTGTGGAACCAATTCATGGTCTCCCCTTCTGGTCGCACTGCAACTCTCTCTCCTAGTTGCAATTCTTCTCCTCCTGTTCGACCATAATATCTTCCCATTCCTTAGGCGACCACATTCTTCATTAGTCTCGATTACTTCTCCTTGGATCATTTCAGGTTATCTTGTACATTCTCCTAGTACATTCTTGTAATCGATACCCATTCCCTCAGCGTAAAATCACTTTACTTGTTGGAGTTCATTCTCAAAACTCACTTTTCACACAACAACATCTTAATCCGCAATTTTAAAGAGTTCAAGTACCTACCTCGTGGGCCTCGAAATAATTCTCACTCTACTTCTCTAAAATGTTATCAACCCAAAATTTGATAGCCTGTGATACCTTGTTATCGACACACTTTAGTCATTGGATCAACTTAGGTGTCCAACTCTTAGGCTCACCCCCTTGGAAATTGTCTTTTGGAAGGTCAATCTTGATAGCCACTCATGAACAAAATAGGAAAATCAATGAAATTTTTTTCATGAATACCAGAATAAACATATACCTTACCAACAACTATCCTGGAGCTAGTTGTGGATATCAATTTTATTCTTAAGAAAATTGCTTCGAATTCTGATCTAGACACACCTTAATCTCAAGATTTGATGGATTCCATGTCAACATATCCCATTCACAATGATCATTTTCCTAGAAACATAACCATTTGTTGGCACAAACTTAACACAACCCAGGTTCACACAACATCATACCAATAAAAATCCTAAGATACAACCCAAACAGGGTTTAATCCCTTTCAATGACACCTATATAGTAGATGAAGTCTCACCCAAAGTACCTATGGGAACTGAAGGAGCAAGGGTTATACAATGGTGAAGGGGAGCCTCAACATACATAACATCGACGAATCTAACTACGACAGATGAGAGACTGCGACATATATCCACAAAACTATCCATGACATTAACCATTTTCATAACAATATAAATAACCAGTGCAATGTCATTCCATTCACTTATTCATTCATAGTTACTCATTCATGCATTAATAAACAACAAGAAACCATCACATACACACATCATGCACAATGGACACCAATATTTAACATGGAAACCCAAGATGGGAAAAACAACAAAAGTGATCATTTATTATGAAGAGTCACAACTCAAAGACTTTAAGTCTGTGCACCCATCCTACAAACATTTATCCATAAATCCATTACATTAGATCTATGCACACAACCTCTAGATCGATCTCATACTATGTGACTCAGCTTAATCTTTGACAAAACAATACATAACTCTTTAACTAGATACAAAAAGGTTCTTATCTTCAAAAAATGGCTAACCCCAAAAATCCTAACCCATTACATATTTATAGGCTCTAATGGCTATTTTACATCTCGCGCCCACTACCCGATCCCATAAATATAAATGGACAAAAACTATAACCCACTAACCAACCTTTCGATTGTAATTCATCAAAACAATTGGTCTTCCTCAATATTCACCTAAAACTTCAGAGCTGACCACTTCCTTGACCATTCTGTTGTGTCTTCATTCACACTTCAACAAGAATTCAAAATTGGTACCCAAAATAACCAAAAACAAACCCAGGGCCAACAAACACTATCGCTTTTGATACTTAGTTTGGACAAATGACTTAACACTTTCAACAAAACCCATTCATCATTTTTTCAATGGATGGAACCCTTTAGTAGAAAACAAGCAATCCAACTTATGTTCTTGATTCATTTGACAACTAGTCATCTAAGAGACTTTGTATCCCACCACTGTATTTGGATTGTTTAGATGTCTTTGCAGATATTAAGGTTTCCTAGTTCCTTCCATCTACACTTATTAGACTACTGAGGTTTTCATGATTCCAAATAGTTTCGCTTATGTTCTCCAACTTTCCAGTGATGAAAGCATAGTAAACTATCCTTAGTGACCAAAAAGAAATAAATCAAAGCTATAAGTGATTTTGAATGCATAAAAGGTACAACTAGTTTAAGAAAAAAAAAAACAAAATTCAAGGGTAGATGAACTGATATTCCAAATAAAACTTATTGAGAGGAAAAGAAAGTGAAATAAAAGCATAAACATAGGATTAAGAAATCCATAAAAATTTAATAAAATAAAATTTGATTATGTACATGTTAACTATCTTATAGGGAAGCTAATTATAGTAACATTTTATAATTTGGCCATTAATAGGAAGAAGGCTCCTTCCCCTTCCATTTTTTGTAGTTTGTATGTGCCAATGCAATGCTTTTAACCACTTGAAATGGTCCAATCCATAAATCTTTAGATTTCATGTGTTTTCCTTTAGCCTCATTCAAATTGTCTCATTTTAGAACATACTCTCCCATCTATTTTTTTATACATCTTGTAGAATGTGTATCAAACCATATTTTGTTTCTCTCTTGATGAACATAAACCTTTGTCTTGTTTCTCTCTTTCTCTCTCTCTCTCCTCTTCTAGCTTTAGTAGGGCATTGATTCTACATTGAATGAGTGGGCAATTTTTCCCTTCAGAAGCTTGATATAATTGTAGATAAAGTAATAATATGTTTAATGAAAACATGGATTCTTTTCCAAATGCCATAAAATAAAAATAGTTTCCTAAAAAAACCTTGGTAGTTACTCTATAATCTCATATATCATTTGGTAATGCATTGTGCCATTTCCTTTGGCGATCAACTCATGCTTTCTTCGAAGTTTGAACTATGTTCTTATTGGTGGATTCCTCTACACCATTACCTTGTGGGTAGTAGTTAGCTGATTGTTGTAAAATGATTTTTTTTTCTAAATAAAACCTAGTTGATTTCAAGGAAGAAAAATGTGAAGCATTATCCAATACTAGAACTAAAGGAACACCAAACCCGATAATCGATTGTTGTTCTAGAAATTGCATGACAATTAATTTGTTTACCTTGACTAAGGGTACCACATTTGTTCATGTTATGAAACAATGAGTAGTAGCTAATATGTACTTATGTTGTTTTGAGGAATTTGGATTTATCTCCCTATAATGTCAATACCCCACTATTCAGCACGTTCATAGACTATTATGGGTTGTAGTAGGACAACATGATTCTTATCACGTCCAATACTTGTTTGAAACATTTTGCATATGCTTTGGAACATGAACGCACATATAGTGATCCTTAACCCAAAACTTGAATCAAAACAATCATATAGAATCATTATACTTAATAAAGAACTAAAATTCATTCACCACAAGAATAACACCAAGATATAGAGAAAGACCCTTACGGAAGGGTAACATAATAAATTACTCCTTATGGAAGGAATCACTCCACAAGCAATGCTATCTACAATAAAATTCATCCATTAACATATCTCATACAATAATACTCATGTATATTCATACTTTCTCATAAGAATTCCTAAGGGGATTATGCCAACTACCCCTTATTATAATATTATTTCCTCTAACTACCTAATAGGGATATTATTACCCACTAACCACTAAGTTGGCCTATTCCTTAATTATGGCCAATTGCATATATTATACCCTTATGTACCTCCCTAGGTACCATATATTATCCTCCCTAGGCACATTACAATACATCTGTAAATAATGTTAGCAAGCAGTACATAACTTTCAAGATTTTGTGGGGTGTTGTCTTACTAGAAAAGTGTCCTTCAATAGGCATCATTTAGTTCTTTGAGGTATTTATTAGCATATTTATTCTATAGACATATTAGCAATAGTCCATCATGATTTCTCTAAACTATGATGCCATTTATTGGTTGGTATTGGCTATAATTGAGCCTTCATGCTCTCTTTTGCTTCATGTTCATATTACTAGGAATAGTGATATATTTCAAATATTGTTTCAAATTAGTTTACTAAGATTCTATATCTAATGGGATAATTATGACTTCCTGAGCATAAACAAATATTTCACTTTCCCAACCTTCCTTATATGAATCAATTGAGTCTAGTGATTTGAATACTAGATTACATAAACCTTCTAGTTGAACTATCTTTGCAAGTTTGAATGACATTTCATACTCCTAGATGGTATCCATCTAGTTTCCTCTCCTTATGCCAAATTTATTTTGTAGAAATGAGGATTTAACAACTAGGTGAGGCACAATTAATTTAGTGTTTTTTTTACATGTAGGGTATGGACTACTTAACAATGTTAAATACCACAAGGGCTTGTTCATCAATGGTTGGATAATTTAGCGTAGGCCCTGTACACCAGTTCTCATAAATTAAAATGGATACACATTCCCTTACTCATCCTTCTATGTGAGAACTACTTCAAGGGAATCATAGGATGCATATGTATACAATTAGAAATATTTATGAAAATTTGGGTTGTGTAGTGCTAAGGAAACAACCATTGTACCCTTAATATTTTCAAATGCTCCTTAAATTTGAAAACACCATATTTCTTTATCATTTTATGCAAACGATTAACTATTTTAGTGAAATTAGATACAATCGTTTGTAGAAAGTTAACCTTACTAAGAAAAGTCTACATGACCTTCTTATTTATGGCCACAATAATCTACATAATGGCCTTGAATCATTCCAGGTCGACAATAATTCCATCTTTCAAAATGATATGACCAAGTATCCTTCCTTTTGAAATCGTTAAAACAATTTTCTGTAGATTAAGAGATACTTCCCACATCTTTTGAAAACCATTTCATATGTTTTAGGTACTTTCCTCTATTATTTTATTAAACTATAACATCATCTAGGTATACCACAACATTTTGGTTTATTATCCCCTTGAAATCTATGTCCATAGCTTGCTAGAAATTTTCTACAACATTGATCAATCCAAAAGGCATCCCATGGTAGGAAAAAGCTTCCCATTTTGTGTGAAACGTGGTTTTCATCTTGTCTTCTTTAGATGCCAACACTCGATTATCACTACAATTATCCAAATGTGATTTTTTATGGAAGTTGACACATGGTAAATTCTATTCGTTAAAGTAACTTGATAATATTCTTTATCCAATGCTTTGTTCAAATTTTGGAAACTGACACATAATTTGATTTCCCATGATTTTTTTTTATAGGAAATACGCTGGCTACCCATGCAAAATGCCAAATTTTGAAGATTATCTTGACATCCATCATAAAAAATTTGAAATTATTTTTGAATTAATGGATGTTGCATTAGATGTACCTTTCTTAGTTTCGTTGGAATGGTTTGGAATCTTCTTTCAGGGGAATGACATGCTAGATCATTATTGTGTTGTATATTTTGAGGTCTTCATAAGTTTAAGCAAACACATCCTTATAATGCTTGAAAACAATAATGTAGGGTTGTTTCTCTGTCTCTGAACAATAGGTTCCAACATTGTTGTTCTTAGGATTTTCTTGCATGCCCAAATTAAATAATTTGTAATTCATAGAAGAGATGTTTGTTTTAACATGAACATGTTTTTGAAATTTGCCTTATAGGTTCAAACTGCTTCTACAAAGTGAAGACTCTAAGACTTTAATTGCATTTGATATTTTCCATTCTATCTTGAAAACTTGAATAGATTTCACATGTTCTTTGTCATCTATCACCACATTCTTGAAAGTTTCCTCATTAGTAAAAATAATATAATTTTTTGATCATCACTCATCACTTAACAATTAGTGACACTGTTTGGAATCAATCACTAAAAAGAAGTCAATATTCATTCGTAGAAAAATCATCTAATGGAGATAATCTCAAAGAAATGTTAGATAAATTTTCAATAGCTACATTTTTAGGAAAACTAATAGATTTAATATTAAAAGAATAAAATTCCATACCCTCCACTGATGAATTTTGAAATGAGATAGAATGCAATGAATATAGCTCTTTACTTTCCTCACTAATATCATTATTATTTCTAAATAACAAAATTTTAAGGGATTGTACATTTAAATCAATAGCCTTTTTAAGAACTTGAACCAAAGCCTCACACTCAATTGCATTGTTAGTGCATTAAACACAAGTCTACAAGAGATAAGAGTACATTTTTTGTGTGGATGAATCAGTATACAACTTGCCCTTGGTCCCTCTTGCATCTTAGAACCATAAAAATGGCCAAATGCCAATTTATCCATTTGAGTTAGAACAACTAATACCATCTATATCTACCATAGGATAAAAAACATAATTAATCCAAGTGCGGCGTGTTAGGATTATAATCCTCCCTTGTCTAATTTGTTCAATTATGTCTAAATTAGGAGTCTTTTCGGTCTATATTTAGTCACTAGAATCATTGGGTCCACATGCTCTAATTGGGCCACATGTACTAGTTACTAGAATGTGGGGAACACTAGTTGAGGCTAACTTCCACTAACTGCACTTGCATGCATCAGTTTAGGTGCCTCCTAGACAAATACCTACAATTTAGGAGCCACTGGGAGTGCCAGAACCAACCTCCTTCAGTTGAGTTCAGTTAGTGACTAGTTAAGCCTAGTTAGGATTCAGTTACATCCAGTTACATTTAGTTAGCGCCAGTCATTGATTGATTTCATGTGGGAAGGAACCTTTCCTCACCTACCACATTCAGTTATACTAGTTAACTGATTCTAATTGACCGAGGCACTAATTTAGACAACTACATATTACTAGTTAGGCTCCGATAGTGATTTAGACATGTCTAGTTATCCATGCAGTTAGGTAGAGTCAATCAATTCAAAATCCTTTCTCATGCATTCGAATTGATTGGTTATTAATACTAGTGTATTACATTGTAATTAATTATCCAATTACTTTTGATTAATGAAAGCATTACACAGTTGCAAGCCATTTTTCCACTATTTCATTCTTCAATTTTGAGTAAAATTGTCTGATCTGTCTTGTGAGTTGTGTGTTGATCCACAAATCTATGTGCTCAATTTTATATGGTATCAGAGCATCAGTAGGACAAGGCACTTCTCCTACTACAGATTCATACTTGGATCAAAAAAAAAATTGAGCAAAATTGCTCCTTCTAGAACTGCACCAGAAGTGGAGAATTTACCACATAAATCCTAAGCAAAGGAATTGTTGATCAAGCTTTCTTGATTAACTAATATGGGTGTGAAGAAAATTCTAAAATTGCAGGCTATCGACCTTACTTTGTCTATTTATTTATGTGATTTATAGGTTTTTTGGTCTCCTTCACTGCATTCACTACAACAACATTCAGTCTCCTTCACTACATTCGCTACAACAGTGCAATGGATCCTTCTGTGGATACACTCACTCCTTTCAACTACTATCAGTGGAAGGAGGACATTGAGATACAACTTCACTCCAAAGGACTCTACAGAGTCACAATGGATATGGAGGTAGAGTCGGTTAATTATGTTGACAAAGCTAAATACTGGAATAAGATGGATGAAGCCTTTGGTTTCTTGTGCCTGTCTATTTCCAAATATCTTCTCTTCCACATCACTGCATTGAAGACTCTGAAGGAAATTTGGGATCAACTTGCTTCCTTGTTTTATAATAAATATGACCTAAGGGTCTATTAGCTAGAGAATGAGCTGATTTCTATTCACCTAGGCCACTTTAAAAATATGAATCATTTCTTCACTAAATTCAAGCACCTGGTGCTCCAGTTGAAGTTGTGCAAGGTTGAGAAGGAGGATGATTAACTCATCCTTTCCATCCTCTCAAAACTTGGCACATACTACTCAGTATTTGTATCAACCTTTCATAATGAGAAGCTCACTACACCAAATTGAAAGATGCCAACTCTTAATGCCTTCATTGAGTATCTCACCAATGAGCATGCCAAGCTGGTCCAAATGGGGATCATCCAATATTCCAAAGATCAAGCATTGGTTGTTGGAGGAACCAAGGCTACTATTGATAAGGGGAAGCAAAAGAATGATCCTCCTATGGAGAAAGAGCAGTTAGGCTAGCCCTCAGGTTCAAGAAGAAGCAAGAAGAATGGAAAAGGAAAGAACCTTTGTTCTTACTGTGGAAGGGGATTTCATCCCGAAAGCTCCTATATGACAAGAAAAATTGATGAAATGGATGTTCTTCTAGAGAAGCATAACATCATTGTACCTACTAGCACAAGGAAGGATAACCATAGAGAAGAAACTGAAGAACATGATGAGAGATGCCATGCACTAAAGGCTAGTTGTTCAACAACACATTCCTTCCTCATTGATTCAAGATCTTCCAATCATATGGTTGCATCCAAAGAATCATTCTCTTCTTTACAGTCTTTTGATGGCCCTGGTATTCACATGGGTAATAATAGTCAAATTCGAGCCAAAGGGAAGGGTTCTATCAAGATTGAACATGGAAAGTTCAAAGATATTCTTTATGTGCCCTCCTTAGCTGCAAATGTGTTATTTGTATACCAGATTACTCACACTGGCCCTCCAAAGTGAGTGACATTTGGTCCTGACTCAGTGGAGATCACATATATATCTATTTGGAACATCATAGTGAAGGGTGGTGCAAATCATGCCTCCAAGGCATATGAGTTATCACACTTCCTTCCATTTTCAGAACTAGTACACTCTCAGTTGCCACTTGAAAGGGGAGGTAAAAACATTCTATCTACTCCTTTTGCAGTTTTCACTAGTATTTCAGAATCAGAAGCAGAACCAGTTGTATCAGTTTATGATATTGATATTCAGGGTGATTCAGATCCAAATCCAGTCCCTACTCCCAAGCGGGAAGATAGGAAGATGACTGGAAATCCATTTGACACACAGAGGACAAAAGATGAGTTTCAGAAAGAGAACCTTGTGCTATGTCATGCAATCTCACCTCCTTCAGAGAGATGCAACAAACTCCCTATGAGATGCTACATGGAAAATTCTGATCAACTATACTGTTCTCAGAAGAACAGAGTGGATCATACACCTCTTCATCCAAAAAGAGGAAAAGGTTACATTCCTCCTTCCTTCCATCATCATTTTGGGAGAAGATGGAGAATTCTACATGCCAGGCCCCAGGATACCTATGCATAGAACATCATGCATGCTGCTTCACTACACCACAAAGATGAAGGTTGCAGCAACATAATTTCAATTTTTTTTAAATTGAATCTTGATTCTACCTGCTTAGTTAGAGGGGGGGATTTTTTCCCATCTATTTTTTTACTCGTTTCCTTGTATTGAGAAGTTACCTTGCTTCAGATGTAATAGGTGACCTATGGTCTTAGTTACCAGGCCCACAAATTGTCCAAGTTAGCATTCAGGGGGGGTGTTAGGATTATAATCCTGCCTTGTCCAATTTGATCAATTATGTCTAAATTAGATGTATTTTCAGTCTATATTTAGTCACAAGCATCATTGGGTCCACATGGCCTAATTGGTCCACATGTACCAGTTACTAGAGTGTGGGGAACATAATTTGAGTTTAACTTCCACTAACTGCACTTGCATGCATCAGTTTAGGCACCTCCTAGACTAATCGCTACAATCTAGGAGCCACTGGGAGTGCCAGAACCAACCTCCTTCAGTTGAGTTCAGTTAGTGATTAGTTAAGCCTAGTTAGGAGTCAGTTACATTCAGTTACATCCAATTACATTCAGTTAGCGGCAGTCATTGATTGATTTCATGTGGGAAGGCACCTTTCCTCACCCACCACATTCAATTAGACTAGTTAACTGATTCTAACTGACTGAGGCACTGATTTAGACAACTGGAGCTAACTACTTAGGCTTTAATAGTGATTTAGACATGTCTAGTTATCCATGCAATTAGGTAGAGTCAATCAATTTTAATTCCTCTCTCATGCATTCGAATTGACTGGTTATTAATACCAGTGTATTACATTGTAATTAATTATCCAATTACTTTTGATTAATGAAAGCATTGCATAGTTGCAAGCCATTTTTGCACTATTTCATTCTTCAATTCTGAGTAAAATTGTTTGATCTATCTTGTGATTTATGTGTTGATCCACAGATCTATGTGCTCAATTTTATACAATGGAGTTCAAACTATGTATTTGATTCTAAAAGTGTTTCTTCGACAATGTAATTTCTGAAATTTTTTTCAAGTAATTTCCAATAATGGAATGCATTTATTGTATGGTTTCATTTGGTCCTTCTAAATCCATAACCATGTGCTTCATATGATCTTCCTCATCAATGCATATTTTATTGTGGTGTCCCTTCCATGGTAGCCGCAAATCAAAGTAGTATGTGGAAACATATCCTTGTAGCTTTTGAGACCAGTCCATGCTAAGAAATAAACCATAAGACTCAAGAATTTCAACAAAAATGATATCTATGAGCTTATATAACTTTGGATTATAAACCACTATGATCAAAACATTTGACTCGTTCGATAGAATAATTCAAGTAGAACACTTGGTTGGGGTGGAATTAAGTTAGTTGCAGATAGAATAAGGCATTACATTTGAATGTTCTCTTGAATCTACCTAACAATTATGCACATTTTGTTTAAATTTTTCAAAGGTCAGTATAAAAGGAGGTGTTCATGGTTTGAATCAAATGCCTATTATAACATCATTTACACCATATTTTTGTTTTATTTCAAAATTTAATTTTATTACAACAAGATTTTGATTTTTTTGAAAATTAACTATTATTTTCTAAAGTGAGTCAGGTTGTGTATGAATGCATTTTCTTTTGTTTTCTTCATATCCTCAATCACATTGTAATCCATGACCAACGAAGGTGGATTTGGCATATTTTATTTTTTTGGTAGAGCAGGAACTATGGTTTTCTTGGGTTGTATAGTGGGTTGTGTTGGAGGAGGATTTCAAGGAATAGGCCCCTTACATCCAAGATTTTAATCTATTTGCAAAGTTCGAGTGGCTTGAATTTCCTATACCACTTCTTCTTCTTCCTATTGATGACCAAGAGACACATGCCATTAAAATATTGTTACCTCACCAATTGATTCTTCTTCTTCCACTAATTATTTATCTCCAACTTCTTGAATAAGGATTCCAAATTGCTTTTATTGATCAATGAATTGATTTTCTACTAAAGTCATATAGTGAATCCAATGAGGGTAATATTTTTAAAAATGGTTTGCATGATGATATGCACATTTATTGTCCATACCTAATTCTAAGTTCAAGTTATAATTTGGAGGTTTTAGGGCTAGGGTGGGGTGAGGGTGATGGATTTTCTGTAAAATGGTCCTAAATTTCTTAGGTTAGAATTACCTTCTATAGAGTTTTTTCAAATCCACGGTCTCATTGGATATTTTATTGAAAAAATGTAGCAAACTCTCCATGTTTGTGGGATCTTCATCTTGAATTCAAAATTTATTTTAGCAAGTGGTTTGGGTCAAGAAATAATTTTTTGGGGAACAATGTTGGCTATGGATCTTGATCTTCCTGATTCAAAGATGTTATTTCAGCCGTGTTTGGATCCCATCACCTGACGAGGGGGTGTGGGGGGTATTCCCCCCCACTATAGCCGTCTGGGAGGTCAGGAGGGGGGCGGGGGGTATGGCTATTCTGGGAGTCCCCCCCCCCCCCCCCCCCCCCCCNTTTACTATCCCATGGTTTTGGGCATCTTTTGGTCTTTTCCTGTGGCATTCCCTTTATAAAAGGAAGGCATTGTAATACGAATCTGTATTGTATTGTAGCATTGTAAAAGCGATCTCTATGATTGGAGAGAGAGATTGTGAGAGAGTGAAGAGGAAGTGCAGCAGGCTTGCTGCAGGTTGTATCCCTTCATTTTGTTGGACAAATAATAATAGAGGACTGGCAATTTCTGTGTGGATGTAGCCCATCTTGAGCAAACCATGTTATATATGTGTCTCTCTTGCTTTATATGTTTTAATATTTTCATCTTGTTTATTGTTTATTGTTATTTCTCTATGATCCTATTTTTTAACAATTGGTATCAGAGCCAAAAGGTATATTTGGATGGTAAACTTGCAGGAAAGAAGGGTTTCTGGTTCGAGTGGGAGAAATGGAGGAGGAAGGAAATTTTAGGGTCGAGAAATTTAACATCCAAAACTACTAGTTATGGAAGATGTAAATGGAGGACTATTTTTACCAAAAGGATCTATTCCTACCGTTGGGAGAAAAAACAAAACAATTGGTGACTATGAAGGACGAAGAGTGGGAGGTTCTTGATAGAAAGGCACTAGGAACAATAATTCTGTGCCTAGCTTTGTCTATGTATTTAAATATTTCAAAAGAAAATATAATGGAGGGAGCGATGAGAAAATTGGATAACTCTATGAAAAACCCTCAGCTTCCAACAAGGTATTTTTATTGAAGTGTTTATTTAATATGAAGATGTCGGAAGGTGGATCTATTGTTGACCATTTAAATGAATTTAATATGATTACTAGTAAGCTAAGCTTTGTAAAAGTAAACTTTGATGATGAGGTTAGGGATCTTCTAATGTTGTGCCCATTGCCAAAAAGATGGAATGGCTTGGTCACGGATGTAAGCAACTTTGTCCTTGGTTCAAACACCCTTAAATTTGATGATGTTGTTGGTGTTACTCTTAGTGAGGAAATGTGAAGAAAAAGCACAGGTGAGACATCAGGTAATGCGTTGACCATAGAGAGCAGGGGAAGACAAAGGGATAGAGGAAGGAGCCCATGTAATCACAACAAGTCTAAAAATGGAAGATCCAAGTCTATACTGGAAAGATAGAGTGATGGAACTATGGTAAGAGAGGACATCTAAAGAAAGATTGCAAAGCTCCAAAGAAGAAAGGAGACGGGAACTTAGGGGACTACTCAAGAAGTAAATCTAGTAGGTAATGTGTTATAAGATGCTTTGATTATTGCATTAGATAATATTAGCGATTATTGGGTAGTAGATTCAAGGGCTTCATGTCATGCTACACCCCATAGGAAATTCTTTCATGATTATGTTCTAGGTGATTTTGGACATGTTTTATTGGGGGATGATGAACTATGTAAAATTGTTGGAATGGGTATGTTATAGATTAAGTTAAATAATGGAAATGAATGGATGCTAAAATATGTAAGGCGTATTCCTACTATGAAAATAAATATAATCTCAATATGGCAGTTGGGAGATAGCAGTTGTTTGTATACATTTGGGAAAACATAGTGGAAAATCACTAAAGGAGCAATGGTAATAGAAACATGAGATAGGATAGGTACGTTGCATTTATGTCCTCATAATACAGATTATTCTATCTCTATAGCTTCCACAGAAACAAGTGCAACATTGTCACATCATAGGATTATCCACATCAGTAAAAATGGGATGGAGATTCTTCACTAAAGGAAATTGCTTCCAGATCTGAAGCAGGTAAATTTGTAATTCTGTGAGAACAGTGTTTGTGGAAAATAGAAGAGAGTTAGATTTCTTAAGGTTGGGAAGCAAAAGAAGAGTGAAAATGTATAGCTTGTGCATACATATGGATGGGGACCGACTTAGGTATAATCTCTTGGTGGCTCTCGTTATTATGTTACTTTTATTGATGATGCAACTAGAAAAACTTGGGTTTATTGCATTAGACATAAATATGATGTGTTTGCTACTTTTAAGAAGTGGAAAACATTGGTTGAGAATGAGATAAGAAAAAGGTTAAAATGTCTCAAATCTGATAATGGAGGTGAATACTACAGCAAGGAGTTTGATAGTTACTATATATACCATGGGATTCACAGAGAGAAGACAATCTCAGGAACACCATAAGAAAATGGTGTGTCACAAAGGATGAATAGTACAATCATCGAGAGTGCAAGGTATATGATATTGCATGTAGGGTTACCCTTATGGTTTTGGGTTGATTATGTAGCTAATATCATTTATTTAATAAACAGAGGGAATTCAAGTGCTTTAGATGGTGGAATTCCATAGGAGGCCTGAACAGGTAAAAAGGTAACCTACTCATTTATGAGAACTTTTGGTTGTGAAGCATTTTTCCATATTGATAAAGAAAATAGAACAAAGCTTGAGGATAACTCCAAGAAATGCACCTTTATTGGATACAGCGTTGATGATTTTGATTATTGCTTACGGGATTATGAAAATCACAAATTCATTAGGAGTAGATATGTATTATTCAATGAAAATGTTATGTACAAATATCAGTTGCAAGGAAAGAAAGAGGAAACAGAAAGCACAAAGTACACAGTGCTTGATGAAATCAAAGAAAATGAAGTTCCAAAGGTACTAGAAAATCAATAACAATAGGAGGTACCTCAAACTCCTACAAGTGTAAGAAGATATACCAGGTTAAGTAGACCCCTTGAACGATTCTCTCCTTCACTGTATTATTTATTGATGACTGACTCTGGTAAACTAGAATGTTATGAAGAAGCAATGCAGGTGGAAACTAAAAAGAAGTGGGAGCAAGGCATGGATGAGGAGATGGACTTATTGATAAGAAACAAGACATGGTATTTGGTTGAGTTTCCTATAGATAAAAGAGCATTGAAAAATAAATGGGTTTACAGTTTGAAAGAAGAAGAAGAAGGAGGTAAGAAGTGATATAAGACTAGACTTGTGGTAAAGGGATTTGCACAAAAGAAAGGTATATATTTTGATGAAATATTTTCTCCTATTGTTAAAATGAATTCAATTAGGACTGTTTTAATTCTAGCGGCGTTAGAAGATTTGCATCTTGAACATTTAGATGTAAAAACAACCTTTCTCCATGGGGATTTGAAGGAAGATATTTATATGAAACAACCACATGGGTATGTGGTCAAAGGGAAGGATACTTTGGTTTGCAAGTTGAAGAAGAGCTTGTATGGCCTGAAGCAATCTCTAAGGTAGTGGTATTTAAAATTTGATAAGTTTATGACATAACATGGTTAGAGTAGATGTCATTCTGACCACTATTTTAATTTCAAGAGGCTATATAATGGAAGATATATTATCTTGTTATTGTATGTGGATGACATGCTTGTTGCAAGGTCTAACATGCATGATATAAATGTCCTTAAAAGGAAACTAGATAAATCATTTGCGATGAAGGATTTGGGTGCTGCAAAGAAAATCGTTGGTATGAGAATAACAAGAGACCGAAAAAATCACAAATTGGCATTGTCTCAAGGTGAGTACATTGAAAAGGTGTTGGATAGGTTAAGAATGAAGAATTCAAAACCAATTAGTACACCTTTGGCCAACCATTTCAAACTAAGTAAAGAGATGTGTCCCAAGACAAAGGAGGAGATATAATACATGTCCAAGATTCCCTATTGAGAAGTATTTGGCAACTTAATGTATGCCATGGTGTGTACAAGACTAAATATTGCACATGCAGTGGGAGTTGTGAGTAGGTGTATGAACAATCCAGGTAAAGAGCATTGGAGGGAAGTACAATGGATTTTTAAGTATTTGAAAGGTATCACTTCTCATGCATTATGTTTTGGAGGTACATACAATTTTCTACAGGGATATGTTCACACAGATATGGCAGGTGTTGCTGCTACAGAGGCTAGTAAAGAGATGATTTGGTTGTAGGGGTCCATGGAGGAATTCGGTAAGAAGTAGGAGAATAACATGTTGTACAATGAAAACCATAGTTCCATTAATCTTTCAAAGAAATCGTACTTCCATTTTAAGACTAAACATATACAACCCAAGTACCATTTCATAAGCTCTATTCTAGAAGATGAACTATTATAGTTGGAAAAGATACACACTAGCCAGAATCCTGCAGACATGTTGAGAAATGTAGTAACCAGAGAGAAACTAAGTTCCTGCTCGATTTCTGTTGTCCTTCAAGCATGAAGGCGAAGATGATAAATTTTCCAGGTCCAAGAGCATATCCCAACAAGTGTAGCAATGGTGGAGTTGTTGTGCCCAATCTCCAAATGGGAGATTCTTGGTTGTGGATCCTGATCTCTCTGATTCAAAATTGTTATTTCAGCCATGTTTGGATCCAAACACCTGACGGGGGGTGGGAAGGATTCCTCCCCCATTATACTCGTCTGGAGGGTCCAAGGGAGGGAGTGACGACTATTTTAGGATCCCCCACTGGTAGGGGTTCGGGGGAAGCGCCCCATAGTGAAAATTTAGGAAAACATGCCTTGTAAAATGTTGTAATTTAAGAGTCATGACTTGGTCAATAATGGGTGATTTACGAGACCATGGTTTTTGGAATCCTATCGTATCTTCCCATGGTATTCCCATTATAAAAGGATGGAATTGTAATACAGTTGTGTATAGTATTGTAGCATTGTAAAAGCAATCTTTGTGATTGTGAGGGAGATACCATGAGAGAGTGAAGAGTAAGTGCAACAGGGTTGCTGCAGGTTGTATCCCTTCATTTTTATGAACAAAGTCATAATAGAGGGCTGGCAATTTATGTGTGGAAAAATGTTTTTTGAATTTCTTGGGCAAGAAAACACCAAAAACGACCACCTTTCCCTCATGCGGCAGCGTTTCACCTTCCCTCGCGATTGGGAATGGAAAAACAATTTTGGGAAAACCAATTGGGGCATTCAGGAAGTAGCCAACAAGCAAAAACGACTTTGAGTCTGAACCTTCACGATTTTATCCTATTCAACAATCTATTTTCCTTTCACAATTTTGGTTTTTCTTGTTTGAAATTGTTCTCTCTCACGTTTTCTCCTGTATGCTAGTTGTTTTCTTGAACACGATTTCCCTGAATCCGATTTTGTTTCTTTGTTTTGAATGATCAACAAACATTTTCATTTTGGTATTTTGTAGCAGTCGGTATGGCACCAACAATGTTTAGAAATTCTTGATTACTGTGTGTGTATGAAATCCCTAGCGTCTACTACATTTTGTTAATTCTGGTACTGAGATAACTGTGTGCACATCATTGCTTTGGAATATACATTGATTGAAGGAATGGAAATAGAGTCTAGACATGCTTGATAAACCTAGTGTGTGAAAGAACTTCACAGACCAATCTAGAAGGATGGTTTTCTTCTTTGCATTCCCTGAATAGCACTGGAAGGGAAGGCATGGCCTAAGGAATTGTGTAGTAGAGAAGGGAATGCTTCCTTGTGTTGGGTGTGTAATTGTTTAGAAATCAGGATAGATCCAGTGTGGTTGTTCATAGCTCTGGGGTTGAGCTCACTAGATTAGCAATCAGTCTTTCCACCTCCTTGGCAGCCTGATAAACCCAACTGGAAGGATGGCTTGGATAGTAGCCTGATAAACCCTTATGTTGGATTGGTTTTGTCTCATGTGAATTTGGCTAAGCGTAAACCACTTCCTGTGTAAGTCTGATAAACCCATCTGTGTTGGCTTGACTGAGTTTTATTCTATCCTTGGATATGGGGAAAGTCTGCTATTGTTCCTTATTCCTTGGGGAAAATCATGCCCATCTCGGGGGTGGCAGTGTTGTTGAGAGATTAAATAGCACACTGGCCTGTGGTTGGGTGGAACGTTGTAGTGACATAGTTGGTTACGGGACAAGATTCTCCAAAGATAAGTATTCTTGTTTATTTAAGTTCTGCAACTGTATTCGCTTATTTAAATATTATGAAATTATCATGAACATGTTGAATGCATGATTTGCTTCCGCTGTATATATCATGTACATTTTATTATGCATATACATATTTATATGCTTTAAGTTCAATGCATTTTTATATATATTACGTTCATGGGGGTTTAGATTGCATGGGTTGATAGATGTTGTCGCATCCTCTCTGTCGAGTAAGGGTTGGGGATGTGACATCTACCCTTGGGTTTCCTACCAAAACCATCATTTCTTTCTCTACATGCTCACCCTTTTCAAAATTTTCTTCCAAAGTGACCATCCTATCTCTTTTGAGAAACATAACAATAAATGTATGTAAAGAAAAGTATAATACTCAATTGCTACTTCTCTTTTTGGAACATAATTTACTGAATATTTTTTGAGAGCAACGGTAAAATTTTGGTTAAAATATTTTTTATTTTATTTTTTGTCCAATTAGATGGCCATTAATTTCTTCTAGAGTGCAACAAGAGTTGATTCATCGCAAAAATTACCTATTTATGTCTTTTCAAAATCATCACAAATGTAATGGATCTTACTAAATGTTGAAATACCATGTAGAGTATTTGTTTTTCAAAAGTTACAGAGTAGAGATATACACAAGGTCTTTGGATAATGACCCCCAAAAAGACAGAGACCCGGCTGGTTAAGTCCTACCCCATCTGTAAAAAATAAAACATGGCTTCATACATCCTTGTAGCAAAGGATTGCCCCCAGAAAAAAAACCAAAACAGAAACTTTGACAGATAAAACTATCCTCTTGAGTACTTAACAAGGATGGTCGCAACTAAGCGAGCCATCAGACTAAACCAAAGAGAACCAGCATCGAAGCTAGCCAAAAACAACATTTAACAGAAAACCAAAGAGACACATGCCCCCATTGGAGAGTCCCGCCTTAGATTCTGGCCACCCTGTTGGGGTCCTGAAACTGATCCTTGCGGGGAGCCGACATGATGCTTGCAGGTGAATTCATCGGAGTGTTCCCCGGGGTGGTAGCGTTGAAACTTGGACTGACCAGCAAATTCTGAGCTATCTGCTCTAGAAGACAAACCCCTGCAACACTCACCTGCTGACCATGCCGAATGGTGTCCAAAGTGTCTCGAATGCCTTGGGAAATCTGATTTTTTTCCTGAATGTCCCCGTCAAGCAGGATGGGTGCAGTCCAGAAAGGGTTGGAGAGAAAAGAGTATCCCATCATGGCCTCAAACTCCCGCAGGAGGTCAATTTCCATAATGACGATGAACGCCTCAATGACCGTAGGCGTTTTTTCCATGTACTTATCACCCCAATTGAAGGGTTTTGCTATCGGGACACCACCACTAGAGGGCATCAAGTCATTCATGGCACTAGGGGAAGCCTCACTGTGGCTTACTCCCCTGTTGGGACCTCTCACTCTATTTCAAGCCCTCCATAACTGCGGCATGGTGAAAGCACACAGGCGGACACTGGGCAGTAGAAGAAGCAGAAATAGTGCCTTGTTTGAGGCCTTGCTCTCCTCCACACACAAATATATAGAGCCTTCCTCCACCGAAATCTCCCTTCCATAGACACTCCCCTTAACTCTACGTGTGCTTGCCATAATTCTCTGCCATTCCCTACACTCCATCAGATCTCTCACCATGTGCAACCGATTCACCATATTTACCATTCCATCCACTTCAGATGTGAACTCAGTACCTGCACATCCTCTCCTCCTAACTTCCCATGGATTGGGAAGCAAAGAGCTGCTACCCGCTGATATAAATCCAAACCCAAATCCCTGACTCGAACTGACCTTTCACTGCCTCCACATGCGCCATACTATTACCACGTGTTTATACATGCATTACCGCATGTTTAGGCATGCCCCACCTAGCAATCAGAAACTTTCTGGCTTACCATGTTTGGAACTATGAAATTCGCAGGCCTGCTCCATGGTGTTGGCATGCCGCCTATTTGTCTTCCCATTAAGGTTTGGTGCCAACTATCGCTCGCATGCATTGGGTGGTATGTATTGCCACAACCCTCCACATTGTCCTTCGCTAGCTTCAAACATCGTTGCCAAATGGTTTGGGTTTTTCCACTATCCTCGCCTTCCTTTGCATGGAAAGACATGCTGCTTTCCACACCTACATTCGCCATGACATCCGCCACCTTGTTTCCCTCTCTTTTTACATGCAAAAGCAGAATGGCTTCCTCACCTATGAGAATTTGCCTTAGAACGCTTAACCGGCCCTCCCATCTCCATTTATTTGAGACTTGGGCCATTAAGGCTCCCGATTGAAGCCAGCGTGTTAGGTTGATGATGATTTGAGAGTCCCCCTCTGCCACCAGAGCAGTTTTCCCAGTTTGCACTGCCCATTTCAAACCGTTGATAAGGCCTTCAAGCTCGACCATGTTGTTCGTGTTGCTTCCTATGGATCTCCAGAAAAAATTGATGATATCACCATTTGAATTCCTAATAGCGCCTCCATAACCGGCGGGCCCTGGGTTACCTTTAGCCGCTCCATCGACATTGAGCTTAAAATACCTAGCTAAAGGAGCATACCAGGAGTTCGGGATGGAAACCAGCACAGGAATTGATCAAGCTATCAAATTGTTGGGAGGTAATTCCCCAACCCCTAAATCATACAGTATTATTCTCTCATTTGCTTCAGCATAATATTCCTCCTGTGTCCATTGTTGAAGAGAAATGGTTTCTTTTAGGTGAGCTTCTATAGAGTTCCATATTTCCCCTTGTTTTCTAGCTTTGTTCTCAAAGGTCTGTCTGTTTCAAGTTTTCCAAATTTCCCATAGGGTAAAACCTGGTAGAAGTTCCCATAGGCATTTCACAATTTTGTTTTTAAAACTATTAATAGGTCAATCTGCTATGTTGATGTTCAGTCACCCCCTGTACCAGTGGTTTTTCCTGAAAAAGGCTGTCCCTTTATCCCATATGGAGTCTGGGACTTTGCATTCATCCAGTAGATAATTTATGGTCTCGTTATTCTCTTCACACATGCAGCTCCTAGACGGTCCGTGGAATCCCTTGATCTGTAGTTATCCCAAGTTAGGATACGACGTTTAATCACCAACCAACAGAAGACAGAGACCTTTGACCACCAACCTCCAGTCCAAATTTCCCCCCACTTGGCCTCTGGCACTAGGTTTTGAGTCCCTCTTAGTAGCCCTAAGGATTATTTGGGGTTAAAGTTACCTGCATTAGCATAGCCCCATCTAAGCTTATCTGGGTCCTCGTTCTTGGCTATTATTTTATCATAAAGCTCCGTAAAAAAGTCTTCGATATCCTCCCCGGGTGCTTTGGCTTACCACCAACTTCTTTCCTTCCACCTCCAGAATAGCTGGCCTTCGTTGCGGTTGTCCCAGAACTCCGCCACCTTTTCAAGGGAATTATTCTGGATAAAGGTGCATAGCAATGGGGCACCATCCCCAAAAGAAATCATTGGTTCTTGGTTTAGAGCTTCACTTGCAAATCTAGCATTTTGGCCATTTTGCACTTCCCAGAAACTATGATTTTGGACCAAACCCTTGTTTTGCTGGGTAGTCTTTCCGATGCTAGAGCCTGGGGGATTTTCTCCAAATCGAACCAGGGACTGCTTGGGCCATTGGGGAGCATATTTCAAGTGCCACAGTTTGTCCCATGGTTCCTCCTCATAATTAACCCATCTCCACCAATTTTTTGCACTCATAACTTTATTGTTGTCAAGAGGGTCTCTAAGCCCCAATCCCCCAACAGCTTTCATGGTGCAAATGGTTTGACAGTCCACAAGAGGCCACTTTCTGTTACCTTCTGTTCCTCCCCATAGGAAGTTCCTCTGAATGTTCCTAATTTGCTTAATGATGGATTTTGGAGCTGCCAACACTGACAAAAGATAAATGGGCATTTTCGGGTACACAGGGTACTCCCAAAAGACCAAACACCTTGAGTAACCGCTTCACACAAATAGATCACATATCAACACCCCGATGTTTGTCATGTGGTTAAAACCCTCGAGAGGGAAATAGTCCACAGCCCTAGCCAAATAGCTACTTGGAGCAATTTATTATGCAAAATAAATAAAGTTACATGAGCTTCTCATAATCGATCAACTAGCCAAGGACCCTCTATGCTCTTCAAATAGAGATCATAGACCAATCCGGTGTTAAGCCACAGATCAATGGTAGGTATGATCTAAGAGAAGTTGAACCGTTGGATCACTCTATCTCTAGAACATATTGTGACCGTCAGATTAAAATATTTAAAAATGCATACTAAAAAAACACACTTTTACCTAACGAATATATTACACAAGTTGATCTTAACTAACTCCTAAGTGTCTAAATATCCTAACATCCCCCCTTAAAAACAACTTGGGATAGGATTGAAGGATTTACAAAAGTGACACTATTAGGAGAAGGAAGGAGGCATTAGATCCTAACCCCCCTTAAGGACACATTCCTGAACTCCTAACATAGATCAAAGTTTAGAAAACTTCACTTCTATAAGAGACTTGGTGAATATGTCTGCAACTTGATCATCTGTAGGGCAATAGAGCATTTCAAGAACACGATCATGAACAAGATTTCTGATGAAATGCATGTGTAGCTCAATGTGTTTGATGCGTTGATGTAGAACTGGATCTTTGGCAAGCTTTATGGCACTTTGATTGTCGCACCAAAGTGGAGTAGGTTGTTGCTGCTCGAATCCAGACTCTGAAAGGATCTGTCGAAGCCATAAAGCTTCCTGACTGGCATTAACTGTGGCTTGATATTTTGCTTCTGCTGAAGAAAGAGCAAGAGCTTGTTATTTCTTACAAGCCCAAGTGATAGGTCCATATCCCATACTGAAAACATAACCTACAGTAGACTTTCAATCATCAGGATCGTCGGCCCAATCTGAATCAGTGAAACCAACCAACAAAGGTTTCCCCCCTATACTGTAATGAATCCCAAACTGAATTGTACCTTGAATGTATCTAAGTATTCCTTTTGTTGCTTTCTAGTGACTTTCATGAGGAGTTTGCATATAACGGGCAACACGACCAATAGCAAAGGAAAGGTCAGGACGGGAATGAGTCAAGTATAAAAGACTACCAACAAGTTGACGATACAAGGTGGCATCTACTTCAGGGGAAGTACAAGTGGCAGAAACTTTGACTCCAGACTGGAAGGGAGAAGGGGATGGTTTACAATATTCCATGTGGAAGTGACAAAGAAGGTCACAAACATACTTAGACTGGGAAAGAAATATTCCTTCTTTGGTTTGCAAGACTTGGAGACCAAGAAAATAATGCAAACGTCCTAAGTCTGACATTTCAAAATTTTGCTTAAGACAGGAATTCAAATGGGTTATAAGTTTATGGTCACTACCAGTAAGGATAATATCACCAACATAAAGAACAAGTATGATGAGATGGTTTCCTACTTTCTTGGTATAGACATTGGGGTTAGAATGACATCTAGAAAAACCAATGTCAAGTTGAAAGCTATCCATTTTGGCATACCAAGCTCTAGGAGCTTGCTTAAAGACATATAAGGATTTCTTAAGGAGACAAACAAGGCTAGAGTTATTCTGAACATATCTAGGAGATTGTTCCATGTAAATTTACTCATATAAATCACCATGTAAGAAGGAAAACTTGACATCAATTTGATGGACTTCCCAGTTATGTAAGGCTGCAAGGGAAAGAACAAGGCCGATGGAGTTCATTTTTGCTACAGGGGCAAAGGTTTCATTGTAGTCAATCCCTTCAACTTGGAAAAAAACTTTGGAAACTAACCTTGCCTTAAGTCTTTCAGCACTTCCATCTGATGCATACTTAGTTCTGTAGACCCATTTACATCTGACAAGTTTTCTTCCTTTTGGAAGAGGAACAAGATCCCAAGTATCGTTCGCCATTAAGGAAGGATATTCTTCATCCATAGCTGCATCCTAATCTGGATTTCTTGAAGCTTCTACAAAAGTTTCTGGATCATGATTCTTGAAAACTTGAGCCAAAAGGGAAGAGGCTCATTGAAACTGAGAACGTGTTCGACGTTGATCTCTAGGATCACCAGCAAGATCACCAGCTGCTTCACATGTTGAACGGACCCATCGAGGAGGCATTGGTGCTAGTGCAATTGGAGGAACATGAGCAGGCGAAGGTGGATTTTCATCCTCGTTGTCATCATCAGAAACTAGAGTTGGAAACCTGTCAAGGAAGTCGGAAGAAGAAGAAGAAGAAGGCACAATTGTCGAATCAGGCTCGCAGGCCAAAGATGGCACACCCACTAAGTTAGGCTCGCAAGCCAAGATATTTTCATCAAATTTAACATCTCTTCTAATGATTATATCATGTGAATGGGGATGAAGAAGTCTATAACCTTTTACATCTTCTGAATATCCATCAAATATGCACTTTTCACTTTTAGGCTGAAATGCTTTCCATTTTTCATCCAGAATGTGAGCCCATGCTTCACAACCAAACACACGAAAGTGACTTACATCTGGTTTAATTTTACTCCATGCTTCTTCTGGTGTTATACCTTGTAAAACGTTAGTGGGTGTGCTATTAACTATGTAATTTGCACAATTTATGGCCTCAGCCCAATATTGAAGACTTAGTCCCTTAGATTGGATCATACAATTAGCCATTTCTTTTAAAGTGTGGTTCTTTCGTTCAGCTACACCATTTTGTTGTGGTGTATATGGAACAATGTGTTGTTGTTGGATTCCTTATTCAGTGTAAAAAGTAGTGAACTTGTTGTTAACATATTCTCCTCCATTGTCAGATCTTAACTTAATAATTGGATGACCAGATTGTTTTTCAACAAGGGCCTTGTAGGCCAAGAACATGTTAAATACTTCGCTCTTAAGTTTTAGGAAGTAAATCCAAGTGTGTCTGGAGTAGTCATCAATGAAAGTTAAGAAATATTTGAAACTAGAAAAGGAAGCAGATGAAAGAGGGCCACACAAGTCACTATGCACAAGCTCCAAGGGAACTGAGGTGTGCCAAGAGGCAAGTTTGTCAAAATTGTCTCGATAATATTTTCCGAGTACACAACCGGAACAAACACCATCCTTGCAAGATACCATTGAAAGACTAGTCACTGTTAACACCCAAAAATGGTTAACTACCTCATCTACCCCATTACATGGCTCATCTGTCCACTTTCCTACCATATCTCCATCAAAAACCCATAAAACCATCTAAAAGGTCACCAAAAAGCTTGAAATGCCTCCAAAAGGCTATAAAATCCTTTTTTCCTCCAAAAATATCCAAAAAGGAATAAAAAATATAAAATAATGAGGAAAAAAGAAGAAATCCTAAATAGCTGAAACCCTAAACAGCTAAAAGCCTAAAAAGCTGACCTAAACCACATGGTTTTATAAATAAGTAATGGAGACCCATTATTCCATATCCATTATCATAAGCATCCTGCCTCTGCCGAAATTATTCTTGAAACCCTAGCTTATCATTAAGCTACGTTCACCATTGAGAACTCTTTTTGGCCCATTTCCACCACCGGAGAAGGAGAAGAAGCAGCTTGGAGCTCGAAGCCACCGACATCGGACCAGCACAACGGACTCCATCAAACCTCCTCATTGGAGGTAACATCAATAAAGATCATTATTTATTTCTTTACTGTTTCTGCCTTATATTATTTACTTTTCACCGTATTGTTTCATGTTATTTGTTTTTCACTGTTCTAGCTTCAAGAACATAGTTAGATTAGTTTTCGTTTCAGTTTATCATTATTTAATTCATATATCATTGAACTGCTACTAAGGAATCCATATTCCTTAGTAGGTGCTCATTCGCACAAGCTAGGGTGAAAACCCTAGCAACAGTTTTGGCGACTCCGCTGTCTTTTTTAGTTTATTTTTCCATACTGTACTTTCAGCTGTCGTTTTCGGCCGCCGGAAACCGCACTTTTTTCTTCCGTAGTCGCGGCCCGACCGCGCATTTTCGACCCTAACCTACGACCAGCCCGCCGCTGTCGGCCTTTTTCCTGCGTCCTGGACGCGTCTTTGAACTTTCCCAGTTGCGCCCCGACCGCGTTTTTTCATCCCATAGCCGCGATCCGACCGCATCTGTAAGCCAGAAACCCGTGACCTAGACCGCGCCTGTTCACTCCAAACCCGCGGTCCAACCACAAAAAACCAGCGATCTACGCGCGACTGTTTCCTTCAAACCCGCGGTTCGACCACGCGAGTCCGCCCCATACCCGCGGTCCGCAAACTGTTTTTTGCCCTTGTTTCCGCGCCGAAACCCAGCCACTTTGCCTCCATTTTTCCTGCACTTGCACAGCCACCTGTTCCACTTGCAGCCCTACAGCCCTTTCTGTCCCTTGTTTACAGAATTGTTTAAAAAATTTTAGCATTATTTATTTCAGAAAAAATTCGCATGGTAAAATTTGTTAAAGTTTTTCATACATTATTATTGTTATTGAGTAATTATTTTGGATTAATAACCTCACAAGCACACAATCTATCCCCTAATTCAAGTGATACCTAAAATTTACTTAACTCAACCAACACTATAACCTCATTTGAGGAACACAAAAGAACTTTGTAGTTAGGTAGGATCGGGGGGATAGGCTTCCAATAA
>LPNX011063030.1:447208-553082 GCA_001517045.1 Pseudotsuga menziesii
CTAGGGGTAGAGGCCCCCAACCTTACACTGCTGTCCCACCGCCTAAGACAGTCCAAAACCCCCCTGTGTTCCGTGCCCCTCCCAAATGCGCGCTGTGCGATGAGTTGGGCCATGCAACTCACCTATGTCCTCATTTACCAGCATTAAAGGTATACATGCAAATGCTCGAGGACGACCCCACTATCCCGGTTGTCCATCTAGATCCAACCCCTATGCCTCGCGACAAATCCCTATGCACTAACCACTCATGTGCCTTATGTGATGTTTACGGGAATTACTCCCATCACTGTCCCGATCTCCCCGAGTACAGAATAGCTCTCTTTGAAATGAACAATCTGGATTTGGAGACGACAAAACTCACCATTGAAGAGATCCTCCCCTCAGATCTGGATCTTGAGACAACCCAACTCCCCATTGTGGAGATCCTCCCCTCCGATCTGGATCTTGAGACAACCCAACTCCCCATTGTGGAGATCCACCCCCCAGACTCTTCTTCTTCCAAAGAGTTCGAGACCATTTATATGTTTTCTTCCATCACCACCCCCCCGGCAACCGATTTGACAACCCGAACATTCCATAGTGATGAAGAAATTCTTGAGGCTCTCACCGCCCCAGATTGTCCCTGGGATGACATGCATCATCGCTCATACTTTCTCCCAGATGAATCATCTTCTAGCACTGCTCCTCAATTTGCAGTGGAATCCAAAGACTTCCTTCCCCCGAAGGTCGACTGGTTCAAGGACCCTATTCCTGCTCCTGATGCCTTCGAAGAGGGTAACATGGCCAACATCTCACCTGTTATCCAAATCGATCTTGCTGCCCCCGGGGGCACCCCCGAACTCATCGCTTTAGGGGCATCTTGCACTGAGCAAGAGATTGACGAGTACAAAGCACTCTTCAAAGAATTCCGTGATGTCTTTTCCTGGTCCTATACCGAAATGCCTGGCCTTGACCCTGCCATTATAGCGCACCACATTGACACATGGCCTGATGTACCCCCCGTTCGTCAGAAACAACGTCCCATTCATCTCTAGCTACAGTTTTGGAATCAGCACGACGAGACCGTCACGATGGTCACCTCGTAGCATTATTTTTTCTACGTCATTTTTTGCCCATTTTTTAGACACCACTAGTCGCCTTGGTTTATGCGCCACTTCGGTCGTTCTCCATTTTTCACACTGTTGATATCGCTGGATTCTTTTTTCCGCGCTCGTGATGATGCTTGAGATCATTTCTCGCTCTCACTTGGTACAATTTCAACATTGTGTCCAGACACCACTCGTCGCCTCGGTTTGCGCGCCACTTCGGCTGCTCTCTGTGTTTAACACCTTTTATATGGCCGGATTCATCTTTCCGAGCTCGTGATGATGCGTGAGATCATTTCTCTCTCTCACTTGGAACCATTTCAACATTGTGATCTGACACTTTGCTGCCTCGATTTGCGAGCCACATCGGCCGTCATCAGATTGTTTCACACTTTTTACATGAGCCATCCACTCCTGTCATACTGCAAATGTTTCGTTATTTTGCCACCATTCATTCACCCCGTAAGGAGGCCCACCAGTGTTCCCCCCCACCCTCAGTCCTAGTCATCATAAATGCTCCCTGATTGAACACTTCCTCCTTGCCTGACCATTCCAAATACAGAGTCTTCTTATTTGCTTTCAGACTCCTTAAAATTGAAAGCAACCACGAGCATGAACTGTCATGGGTTCGCAAAATCCACATGACAGTACCATTTCATTACTTCAGAGCCTTCTTATTTGCTTTCAGACTCCTTAAAATTGAAAGCAACCACGAGCATGACCTGTCATGGGCTCGGAAAATCCACCCGACAGTAGCATTTTATATACCCCCCCTTCTTCTCGTTCCATACCCCATGAAGAAGTCCCCCCCCGCCTCTTGGCACTATGATCAATCCTCTCGGCAGCACCTCCAATCAGGTCGCCTTTGTTCAGAGTATTCTGCAGTCTCCTACCATGTTACCACAGCTTGAGTCTCCCTCAGCCCAGTGAACTGCCCAGATCCCTTACAGCTATGATCCCTTTACCACCAATCAGTTTCATGTGCTGCCCGATCATCCCCGCCATCATACTCTGAACAAAGGAAGTTTGAGTCCACCTACTCTACTTACCTAGTTAGTCCCACCAGTTTATCACTCTTACCATCAGTACTATCACAGTTCGGTTTTGCACCTCGCGCTCCTGTCAAGGAAACATCATTGCCTTGATAGTTGCAGGTCTCCCTCTGTCGACAACAACTCCTCTATTCCAGAGGATAGACCTAGAGGTTCCTGCGCCTTGAACCCATCACCATCTGTGGTGAGTGCCTACGGACCATTTTGGGAGGAATCATTATTGCCTCTCCGAATGGTTGTTTCTCACATGTTCGACTTCAGCACCTTAATCGCATCGTTGAGAATCGCGCAGGATTTATATCCATTCCATTATTTAACGAAGACCCCGGATTTCCCTCGACTCTAGCACATTGGTGAGTCACTTTGGAACGACCAGTTATATGTTCCCGTGGATGTCCGGGCTGCATTGGCGATTGTATTCGGAAGCCATCCAGTTCCATGCTTCCTCGAGTACCCAGTTCAGTTCCAGCTCAGTGTACCATTGCACGTATGACCGTTGTCACTTTAATCCCGCAACTCATCAGTTCCTTCGGAACCACATTTAGTAGCACTGCTGTCATTCCAGTGCATCAGTTGTTCAGCTCAAACATGGTCAGCCCAGCAGTATGTTCCAGATTTGTGTCCCCTCTGGACTCTCATGATATACACAGTTATTTTTATGTATCTTGATACGAGCATGGGAATGCCCGCCTCGTCCATATATTGAGATTTTTCCTCATCCAGTATTTGAGGACCATTTATATTGCTATGTTATATTCTGAAGCGAGCATGGGAATGCCCGCCTCGTCCACACTATCAGATGATCCCTCATCCATTATTGAGGTTATGTACTTTTCAGTCCTTGCAGGTGGTTCGAGATCGGTGTCCCGGACTTCAGTTGCTTCCTTCTCTTCTCCACACCCCAAGAAAAAACCAAATATGACTCATGATGTCCATCGGCCATACGATGAGCTCCTGCCCTCACACATCAGGGGGCAATCTGTTAACACCCAAAAATGGTTAACTACCTCATCTACCCCATTACATGGCTCATCTGTCCACTTTCCTACCATATCTCCATCAAAAACCCATAAAACCATCTAAAAGGTCACCAAAAAGCTTGAAATGCCTCCAAAAGGCTATAAAATCCTTTTTTCCTCCAAAAATATCCAAAAAGGAATAAAAAATATAAAATAATGAGGAAAAAAGAAAAAATCCTAAATAGCTGAAACCCTAAACAGCTAAAACCCTAAAAAGCTGACCTAAACCACATGGTTTTAAAGATAAGTGATGGAGACCCATTATTCCATATCCATTATCATAAGCATCCTGCCTCTGCCGAAATTATTCTTGAAACCCTAGCTTATCATTAAGCTACGTTCACCATTGAGAACTCTTTTTGGCCCATTTCCACCACCGGAGAAGGAGAAGAAGCAGCTTGGAGCTCGAAGCCACCGACATCGGACCAGCACAACGGACTCCATCAAACCTCCTCATTGGAGGTAACATCAATAAAGATCATTATTTATTTCTTTACTGTTTCTGCCTTATATTATTTACTTTTCACCGTATTGTTTCATGTTATTTGCTTTTCACTGTTCTAGCTTCAAGAACGTAGTTAGATTATTTTTCATTTCAGTTTATCATTATTTAATTCATATATCATTGAACTGCTACTAAGGAATCCATATTCCTTAGTAGGTGCTCATTCGCACAAGCTAGGGTGAAAACCCTAGCAACAATCACCATATTGTATTTACATAGTTGTTGTAATAAGCGGTAATTTAAGTGGCCAAATCACTCATGCCAAAGTTTGCTTAAGTTATCATTATGGGCAACAAAAACTGAAGGAAAAGGTGATGACCCAAAGTTGTTAAATTTGTACAACCTAGTAATATCATCAACAGTTCTAGTAGCAAGGACATTTTGAGGATTTTTAAAATCCTTGATTTCAACTTGGTGAGGTGTAAACGTCACAGTTTTACCTTCACCTAAATGAGTAATTTGATAGACTGATAACAAATTGTAGGAAATTTTTGGAACACATAGTACATCATTGAAATGACCATTTTCTACTGGAACTGTTCCAGATCATACAGCACTTAGAAATATATCATCACCAACAAATATTTGTTTGGTTTTACATTGATGCATAGTAGAAAAGATGGCTTGATTCTTAGCCATATGATAAGATGCTCCAGAATCAATGAGCCATTCATTTGAAGTAGAAGAAGAAGATGCAGTATAAGAGTAACCAGAAGCACAAAGTGCATGTCCATGAGAGTTAGATTCTGAAGACGAATCTAGGCTGATGTGGTGCTTCTTCATTGCTGCTTCCAAGGCTGCCATCTTCTTGAAACACTTAGATTTATCATGATTATCTTTCCCACAAAAATTGCAATGACGCTCAATCTTCTTTGATTTTGTATTGGATCCTTTGTCATTTTTTAAAGGAGCTGACTAAGAGGGTTTGGGACCCTTGTTGTTTGGGTTATTATTGCGAAAATTTTGTTTCTTGGGAGGCTTGGACTTGTCTTTCTGTTGGGACAATAAGGCTTTCCCAGATGTATCTGCATTGTTAATTATTCCAAGATGAATGAGCTTATCTTACTCTCTAATTAAGGAATCACAAAAGGATTCAAGACTAGGCTCTTGATAGCTAGCTACAGTCAAGGATTCTTTCATGGAGTAGAATGTAGATACAAAAACAGAATATGTAGGTCCAAGTTTGGAAAGAATATAATAAATACATTATTTGTGTTTTTTCTTAATCTTGCATTCTACACATAAGAGTCTAAGAGTTTTATACTTAAATAAATAGTCTTGAATGCATGAAAAATCATTTGGATTCAAGGAAAGCAACTCATTCTCAAGTTGATGACCCCAAATTTCATTGTGTTTACCAAACATAGATTCCAACTTTTTCCAAGCTATATCAGGTTCATCAATTCCAGATATGTGCAATAGCAAATCAGTAGAGATTGACATCCCAATCAATCCACGAGCTTCATCGCATCTATTTGCCCATTTAATTTTCTTATCATCATCAATGGGTTTTGTTTCTTTCCCTGAGGTTATCCTGAAAAGTCCCCTACTTCGCAGAACATCCTCCATACGAGATTTCCATGAGAAATAGTCAGAACTTGTAAGTATAATATCATTAGGGGTGGCCATACTGTAAAATAATGGCTGAAAGAATAGAAATTAACTATCTGGATGCAAAGAGCTCGAAAAAATATGCGGTTTTTAAAAAAACGACACTGAAAACTGATTCTGGATGATGAAGTTATGCTTGATCAAAGAAAATGTTGAAGATGTCCCCAATAGTGACGTGGCAGATATTAACTTGACCAACTAAAAAAAAAGAACCCCCCTCTTCCCAAGATCAACTTTTGAAAATCACTTTACAATAAAGTTGCTTTGAAGTGAATCACTTTTGTAAAATAAGTGAGGTTCACTTTTACAATAATGTTACTTTTAAATAGTGCGGCAATAAATTAAAAGACTTAAATGACTTTTTATTTAATTATATTTATGTGAGATACACTTTTACAATAAAGTAACTTGAAAATAGAAATTGCATGCACTTAAAAGTAGCTTAATAAGACTTGAACTCAAGACCTATTAAGGAATAAAAGAACTTTAGACCAAGTGAGCTAAGTTTAAAAGGTACGTAAAAGAATGGAAAGAAGAAGAGGTTTTTTTTTTTTTTTTTACTCTTCTCTCTCGTTCTCCGTGCTTGTCTTTTTTTCTGCAAATCACAAAAAAAACAAACTTTTTTCACACAAAAGGGTTAGAACTTGGTTAGCTTACCTGGAAAGTCTAGGTTTTCAAGTTTTCTCGCTTTTTCTGATTTGTCGTGATCGCACAAGGTGCACAACAAAGAGCATACGTAGCCGAGAAGACAAGAAAAACAACTTTTTCTTTCTGTTTCTGATTTGCCACGATCGCGCAAGGTGCATGGAAAAGAGCATGCACAGCCAGGGAAGGCAACAGTCTGAGACTAAAATAATAAAGATCTAATAATAAAACTGATAAAATATGAGAGATTTAAAAAAAAAAAAAACAAATCCATCATTGTAACATTATACCTTCAGATTTGCCGAAATGGGTGTTTCTGGAACAAACGGAAATGGTTTTTTGTGAAACAAAAACTATTTTCCAATGTAAATGGTGCTCCGGGACGCAATGGAACAACTCTCACATGCCAGAAATGCACAGAAAATATAGAACCAGAAACCCTTTCAAAGTTTCGGCAACACCGGTTCCAGATCTTGATCAAAACTGAAAACGGCTCTTCATAAACGCTCTGATACCATGTTTGGGTACACAGGGTACTCCAAAAAGACCGAACACCTTGAAAAACCACTTCACACAAATAGATCATAGATCAACACTTCGATGTTTGTCACGTGGTTAAAACCCTCGAGAGGGAAACAGTCCACAGCCCCAGCCAAATAGCTACTTGGAGCAATTTATTATGCAAAAGAAATAAAGTTACATGAGCTTCTTATAATCGATCAGCTAGCCAAGGACCCTCTATGCTGTTTAAATAGAGATCATAAATCAATCAGGTGTTAAGCCACGGATCAATGGTAGGTATGATCTAAGAGAAGTTGAACCATCGGATCACTCTATGTCTAGAACATATCGTGACCGTCGGATTATAATATTTACAAATGCATACTAAAGAAACACACTTTTACCTAACAGATATATTACACAAGTTGATCTTAACTAACTCCTAAGTGTCTAAATATCCTAATATGGCATAGCCTGAAGAAAAAATTTTACCAGGATTAATCTGATCGGGAAATTGAGGGCTCTATAAGTCCAGAGATTAAGCTTTTTGTTAATTTTGTCTACCAGATTTTTCCAGGATATTTGTGTGATAGTTAATTCTTTCATAGGCACTCTGAGATACTTTGAGGGGAGGCTACCTTCCGAGAACTTCAAGATTCTGAGAATATTTCTCTTGGTAATCCTCGGGGTTTTGAAGAAGTAGGTTTGGGATTTTTCCTTGTTGATTTCTAGGCCGCTAGCTTCCAGAAAGGTGTTCAAACATTATTTAATTCCCCTAGCTTCATGCACCAAGGAGGGTCCCATCAGCATGTTATCATCCCCAAACTGTTGATGGGTATGTGGGTCCATCCTGGCTATTAGGGATAATCCTTGAATTATGTTCATTGCTCTCCTGTTCTTGAGCATCCTTCCTAGCCCTTCCACTGCAATTATGAAGAGGAAGGGAGATAGGGGGTCCCCCTATCTAATACCTCAAGACGCATTGAAGGGACTCAAGGGAGATCCATTAACCAAGATTGAGAAAAAGGAAGAGGAGACCATATTCATGATCTAGTTAGTCCACTCCTTCGCAAAACCAAAATCTATAAGAATACCTGCCAAGAATTGCCAATTAAATTTATCGTAAGCTTTGGAGAGGTCTAGTTTCAAGAGCATACCTGGAGTCCTCATAGCTTTAAGGGAATAGATAGTTTCATGGACTAGAATAATGCCATCCAAAATTTGTCTTCCTTCCACAAACCTTGCTTGTTCCGAAGAAATAATAAGAGGTATGAGAGGTTTAAGACTATTTGCAATTACCTTGGAAATGGTTTTGTAGATAACATTACACAGGGAAATCAGTCTCAGTTTGCTTGGATCCTCTGTTCCACTTTCTTTTGGAATGAGAGTTAAGAAAGTAGAGTTGAAAGCTCTGAGAACACTCTCAGTTTTCCTAGAGTCCTCCACCAAGGCCCAGATTTATTCTTTCATCCATTCCCATCCTACGTGGAAGAAGTTTGTGGTAAAACCATCCGATCCCAGTGCTTTATCTTTAGCCATTTGTTTAACAACATTCTCTACCTCCACCATCTCGATGGCTTTTCCTAGTATTTGATTATGGTCTTTCGTGATAATCTTGGAGATATGGCTTAACACTTCTCTTTGGGCTTCCACCCCATCTCTGTCTGGTTCCTGTAGGAGCTTGGTGAAATAAGAGTTCAGGGTGGTCTCCAGCTCTTCTTGGGATTCGGCTATGCTTCCATCCTCCTTCTTAATTCTATCCATCTGGCTCCCTTGTCTATGTTGAATGGCAGCTTTATGAAAAAAAAATGGGTATTATGTTTTCCTTCTTGGAGCCATTTGATTCTAGACTTCTGGTTCCAGTAGACTTCCTCTTGTTTTTCTCTGTGGTTGAAGTCCTGCAACAGTAAAGTTTTCCTGAATCCTCAGTTCTTTTGAGTATCCGATGTTCATTACTTGAGATTGGTGTTGCTTAATTTTGATCTCTAAGGTTTGTTTTTCATGGAATATGTTTCTGAATGACTCTTTATTCCATTTCTTGATGTGGCCTTTCAGGAATTTAAGTTTTTGTTGAAATTGATACATACGAGTGCCTCTGATAGGAGGGGAGATCTTCACCATTCCTTGAATTTCTCATTGAATTCCAGTTGGAGAAGCAAAAATTTCTCAAATCTGAATGGTTTGTGAGGGTTAACTCCGACATTTTCCCATTCCAGACTTATGGGCCAGTGATCTGACCCTGCCACTCGAAGAACCACCGCTTTAAGGTTACCACCTGCCATCATGACCGATTCTGAAAGCAGGAATCTGTCAAGTCTATAGGCTATCCCTCTGTCACCCGTCTGCTTGTTGTTCCAAGTGAATATCCCATTGGAAGTTCTGACATCAATCAGATCAAGATCATTAATAGTATTATTAAAGAGATTACTAGCAGCGTTTAGGTTCCAAATACCCCCTTTTTCTTGTTGAGGTTCTTGATTAGGTTAAAGTCACCTCCCATAATGCAGGCTTTGTCCTTAACTAGGGCTTTTAAGTTAGAAATCGACTCCAGAAATGTAGTTTTCTGTTCCTCCCTCAGGGGACCATAAAAATTGGAAATGACTCCTCTTATTCTAGTACCAATGATGTGTAAATCGGCTATGAGAGTGCAGGGGGTAGCAAGGAAACCTGATAAATGCACCCCACGAGGGTTCCAAAGGATTCCCAGACCACCTCACGCCCCTCTGGCATCTACTACAATAGATTCATAGCCCTTCCACACTTTTCAAGCGATACTTGCAAGTTCTTCTCCCGAGCATTTTGTTTCCTGCAGGAAAACTATCCCTGATTTGTCTCATTCAATCCTTCTTTTAAGAAGACGATTTTTAAGAGTGCTCTTATAGCCTCTGATGTTCCATGTTGTAATCTGCATCAAGAATGGATTAATTAGAGGGAGATAGGGCTGCATCTATTGTTTGATACTTCCCTGAAGCCACCAATTGTTCACCTATTGCTTTGATTCGTTGGACATTGTTAGGTCTTCCCCTTTTATCTCTCTTCGGATTTTTCTTGCCATCGGTGACTTTGAGAGATTCAACAACTACCCCTAGGGAACTTGAGTTTTTAGCTTGAATAATGGCTTTCTACAGTAGGGAAACCTGTTGAGGGGGAATCAGGGCTAGGTCTTTATGTGAACTAGTAGCTTCCATTCTGTTGAGATCTAGGTTTCCTATTTCCATTTATTCTGAGATGACTTCCATTATTCCTGAGTCTTTCTCAGTTTCCTTTGGTTGGCTCTAGATAAGGGGCTCTAGGTTGGTTTTCATTGTACCCAAATTTTATTTTGGGGTTATATTCTTACCAGTTCCTTGGTTCTCTTTGTCCTATTCCCCTTGTTATTCTTCTTGGAGTTTATCCTCCACTGTGTCTACCTATGTGTCAGCTATACCTTTTGTTTGATCTTCCTGGAGGGTCTCGAACCGGTTCTGGGTCTGCACTCTTTTGTTTACTTCCGGTCCTGAAATCTTCCTCGCTTTCCATTTTTTGTTTTGAATTTTAGCAAACCCCTCCGCATCCTGAATGTCTTGGTATTTCTTCCCCCTTGGTCTTTTATTTTGGGGACAGTCTCTGAATAGGTGTCCATGTTCGTGGCATCTTCTACAACGAAAAGGGATCTGTTCATAATCTATGGCCTGAAACCATTCCTCATCTTCCCAGGTTAACTATATTCCATCCAGCAAATCTCTAGAAATGTCAAGGTAGATACATATTCTGGCATATGATATGTATTCCTCTGTCTCGTTTGCTTTGAGACTTTGATAAAGTTCCCCAAAGTGTTCCCTATGTCCATCAAGATTTCCTCCTTCCAGTGTTACGTTGGGAGGGAATACATTCTTATCCATACAGGTGCTATCGTCGGGTTTTCCTTGTTAGGGTCAAATCTCTCTTTCCATGGCCTTAAAAAGAGGCCCGCCGAATTATAGAAGTATGGTCCATTCTCGAATATTTTCGTTATGTCCTCTTCATTGAAGAAAATAATAGTGAAGAACCCTTTAGCTCCCAGTTGAAGATCAAAGTGTCCTTGAGGTTTCCACGTTGATTTGATCCACCAGACCAGGGTCTTTTCTATGGGCCAGATCCACACGAATTTTCCTATGAGTGCCCTCTCTTTCATGTATTGAGTGTCCTCCCTGACTCTTTTATATTTGATCTACAGTCTTAGCACAATATTGGATTTCAGGACACATTGTCCTGTCCTTCGTGTGCCCTAATTATTTGTTTCTTCCTTTCTGATTCCGTTATAGCCTTTTCCATCTCTTGGCATAATCTGGGCATTGATGACTCATTTTCATTTTTCATTTTCTTTTCCCAAGATAACTGAATCTGCCTCTACGGTTTCATTCCTTCCACGGTCCCTCTCCCCCTGAGGAGGAGTAGGAACCATCTTGAAAGGTTTTTACTTGACCATCACTGACCTGCCTTCCCACCATGAAACCTACCTCCTACAACCTCCAACCCCTACCTTCAATCCAATTGCAGAGCTCATTCCCCCTCTCAGCAATGCATAATTGTTCATATCCTTTTTATGTGAGCTTCTTGTAAACCTCACTTATCTAGGTTAAATTTTGGAAAAAAATGCTTGGGATGTTTAGGAAGGTCATGGAGTTGTCTTGTTAACTCCAAGGCATCTTGAGCTCCCCATGCAAGAAACAAAAGTTGATTCCTTGGCATTTGAGCAACAATAAGATGTCTCATTATTTCACAAGATCATGTAGAAAATTTAGCCTCTATATCAAGGTTTGAAGAACTTGAAGAAAGGGAAGGTGAAAGAGAATCCCCCTTGACCCCCGTCGTCCACTTCAGACAATCATTCTTTGTGAAAGAAAATTATGTGTTTTGGGCAAAGTTGTCAATGTATGATTTTTCCAAATGAAGGTAAGTAGTTGTGAATTTTTGATAATGTTATAAATTTATAATTTAACAAACTGTGTTATTAACACATTTTGCAGAATAATAGTCACCTTCAAAAGCAGCATTCCAGATAGTGCAGTTGGGTAAAGTGAGTTGTGGTTCTGCCATGAGAACCGACAACATGCATGATGATGTACAAAATCCCAATGAGTATGAGGAAGATGCTATGGGGGGAAATGTCCAAGTTGGAAATGATGAGACAGAGTCTAATGCATATGGGAGAATATTGCAGGAGACTCCCCTAGATTTTGCAGCCACCATGAGAATCCTAATGGCGGAGATGCAGAGTTACAAGGCAGATAATGAAATATTGGTTAAGGCTCACGAGGAGCAGAATCAGCTAAATGCAGCCATGCTACAAAGTTTGATAGATATTCAGAGAAAGATGAATTCTGAGGACTGGACAGAAAAGCCAAAAGGAATTAAGAACACTGCTAGAAGAAGAAAGAGATCACCTAGTGAGTCACCTGACTCTAAAGGGTCCACTGGAGATTCAATTTCTTCTTCTCATGAGAATCAGAGAAGGAGGCACCACCAGAACCACTCAAAGGATAAATTCAAGAAGGAAAAGCCACCTATCTTCAATGGTGAGGTAAAGACTGGTCAAGAAGATGAAGCTTGGCTTCTGGGAATGAGAAAATATTTCCAAGTCCAAGACTATTCAGGGAATATGAAAGCTAGAGTATCCATTTTCAATTTGACAGGAAGAGAATCCATATGGTGGGAGCATTCCAGACAAGTAAAGAAGAGCAATGAAAGGACTATTGTGTGGAAGCAATTATGAAAGTATTTCAAGGAGAAATACCTCTCTAAAAGGTACTATGATGACAAGATCAAAGAGTTCCATGATTTGAGATTGGGACAACAAACCATGGAGGAATATGCAAACAAGTTCTTGGAACTGCTGAGGTATGTTAGGTATATTAAAGATGAGAAGATAAAAATACAACGTTTTCTGAGTGGATTGCCTCAGTCCTACAAAGACCGAATTGAGTTCTATGAACCAAGAACTCTAGAAGAAGCAATAAGAAAAGCCAAGTATTTCTACAAGCAAAGCAAGAATAAACCGAATTACCAGAAAACATGGAAGGACAAAAGGAGTGAGAAGTCTAGCCAAAGGAAGAAATGTTACAAACCTTCTAATTTCAAGAATCAACAGAAGCAACCATCACAAGTTGAGAAGCAGCCAACTAGAGCGACGGGAGAGAAGCCAAAATATCCACAGCAGAACAGAGGACCACTCCAATGTTGGAAATGTGGAGGACCCCACATGCGCAGCTACTGTCCACTTGAGAATGAGAATTCAAGGCCAACATACAATATTCAAGAGGCAGAAACAATGGGACAAGTAGCAAGGGTCGTACCTAGAATTTATGCATCATTGGAAGACCACCAGGCAGATCACCAGTCAACGATGGTTGAAGTTGTAGGTAATATTGTTGAGCAATCTATTTCTATTTTGATTAACCCTAGTTCTACTCACAGTTATATTGCTCCTAGAGTAGTGGAGGTTTGTGCTCTTAGGAAGGTAAATCATAACAAGTCTTGGTTAGTTCAGTTAGCCACTGGAACTAAGAGAAAATTTAATGAAGTGGTGGAGAAATATCCATTGGTGATGAATGTATTGATCACTTGTGTATATATGAATGTTCTACCACTTGGTTCCTATGATGTTCTCATTAGAATGGATTGGTTAGAAGCTCACAGAGTGAAGCTTGACTGTCATAACAAGAATTTTGAATGCATGGATTAAGAAGGGAACCCAGTAGTGGTAAGATGCATTCCAAAGGTAATCTCGGTGAGGAATATTTCAACAATGCAATTAAAGAAGTTTTGTAGAAAAGGTTGTCAGTTGTATGCAGCCCATATTGAGGAGGCATCAGAGAATGAAACTCCTAGGTTGGAAGACTATCCTATGTTGCAAGAATTTAAGGATGTTTTTCCTGATGAGGTTCCAGGATTTCCTCCAAAGAGGGACATATATTTCACAATTGAACTTGTTCCAAGAGTAGCACCAGTGTCAAGAGCACCCTACAGAATGAGTACACCAGAAATGTTAGAACTGAATATGCAGCTGCAAGAATTGTTGGATAATGAGTATATCAGGTCGAGTGTGTCTCCTTGGGGAGCACCAATTATGTTTGTAAAGAAGAAAGATGGTACACTAAGATTGTGTATTGATTACAAGAAGCTGAATAAAGTCACGATGAAGAACAAATGTCCCTTGCCAAGAATTGATGACCTCTTTGATCAAATGAAAGGAGCAAAGGTATTTTCCAAGATTGACTTGAGGTCTGGTTACCATCAAGTGAGAATCAAGGACGAAGACATTCATAAGACAACCTTTAGGACGAGGTATGGAGATTATGAGTTTGTAGTGGTACCATTTGGACTCACAAATGCACCAACAACATTTACATGCCTTATGAATAGTGTCTTCAGCAGGTATTTGGACAAATTCGTTCTTGTTTTCCTTGATGGCATTCTTGTTTATTCTAAGAATGAAGAAGAGCATGAAGAACATTTGAGACTAATATTGCAATTGCTCAGAGAACATCAGCTGTATGCAAAGTTGAGCAAGTGTGACTTCTATATGGATAGAATTCAGTACTTGGGTCACATTATTTCAGAGGAGGGTATATCTGCAGACCTTGACAAGATTGAAGCTATCAAGAATTGGCCTACTCCAAAGAATGTGACAGAGGTAAGATCTTTTATGGGTATTGCAAGATACTATAGGAGATTCATTGAAGGATTCTCCAAGGTTGCACATGCTATCACTTCTTTGCAAAGGAAGGAATAAAATTCGAATGGACCTCGAAGTGTGAAGAAATTTTCCAGCAGTTGAAGTATCTTCTCACCAGTGCATCGGTCTTAAAATTTGCAGAATCAGAGAAATATTTTGTGGTATGTACAGATGCATGCGGTCAAGGACTTGGAGGAGTTCTTATGTAAGACAACCATGTGATATTTTATGAGTCAAGAAAATTAAAGGAGCACGAAAAGAACTATGCCCACTCATGATCTAGAACTTGCATCCATAGTACATGCTCTCGAGATGTGGAGACATTATTTGATGGGCAGAAGATTTGAGCTAAGGACAGACCATTGTGGTCTGAAATATTTGTTTGATCAACCTACTATGAATGCTAGGTAAGCGAGGTGGTTGGATTTTTTATGTGAGTTTGATTTTGAAATCAAGCACATAAAAGGAAAATAGAATAAGGTAGTTGATGCACTCAGCAGGAAGGTGCAGGAAATGCATGTGGCATCCATTAGTATTTTCCAATCAGATTTAAGGCAACAAATTTTTAATCATGTTGCTGAAGATGAATTGTATGCACAGTTCAAGGACAAGTTGCAGCAGCAAATCCTTGAAAAGAAGTATGAGGGCTATAAATTGGAAGAAGATGGACTTCTTACCTATAAGAATAGAATTTATATTCCAAATGTAGCAGATTTTAGGAGGGTTGTTATGGATGAGATCCATCAAGCTCCATATTTTGGTCACTCGGGATATCAAAAGATGATTGCTACAGCTAGAAAGTAGTACTTTTGGTCAGGAATGAAAAAGGACATGGCTGAATATATTTCAAGGTGCATGAAGTGTCAGCAAGTGAAGGCTGAACATCAACACCCAGTAGGTTTGTTGCAGCCTTTTCCAGTTCCAGAATGGAAATGGGAAGTTATTTCCATGGATTTTATTACAGGATTTCCAATGACTTGGAGACAACATGAATCCATCATGATTGTGGTGGACAAGTTGACAAAGGAAACACATTTTATACCGGTTAAATATACGCATAAGACTGATGACATTGCAAAGATATTCATGAAGGAGATTTTCAAACTACATGGATTTCCTAAGGAAATAGTCTCTGACAGAGATGTCAAGTTCACTTCCAATTTTTGTAAGGGGTTGTTTGTAGATTTGGGTACAAAGTTGAATTTCAACACTGCCTACCATCCTCAGACCGATGGATAGACCAAGAGAGTTAACCAGGTGCTGGAAGACATGCTTCGCATGTATGTGATGGACAAACCAACCAAGTGGGAAGATTATTTACATCTGGTAGATTTTGCTTATAACAATGGACAACAAGCGTCCTTGGGGATGAGTCCATATGAAGCTTTGTATGGAAGAAGGTGTAGGACACGAGTGACTTGGGATAATCCAGTTAACGGTGTTGTGCTTGGTCTAGAATTGCTCAAGGAGATGGATCAGGAAGCTGTAAAGATCAGGCAGAATTTGAAGGCAGCCCAGGACAGATAGAAAAATTATGCAGATAAGCATAGGGTGAACAGAGAGTTCAGTGTTGGGGATCATGTTTACCTTAGAGTGAAAGCAAAGAAGAGTTCCTTGAAACTTGTAAGCTGTGCCAAGTTGTCACCTAGATACTGTGGGCCGTTTGAAGTGCTTGAAATAATAGGGTCAGTTGCATATAGACTTGCATTTCTTGCTAGCACTAGAGCTCATAATGTTTTTAATGTTTCTTTGCTTAAGAAATATGTACATGATCCTAACCATGTAATAAATTGGGATGCGATACAGGTGGAACCAGAGGGAGAGTTCCAAATCGAGCCTATGCGCATCCTCGCTAAGAAGGTCACAATGCTCCAGAACCGAGCAATAGGACAGGTGAAGGTGCAATGGGAGCACTATGGTCCTGAAGAAGCTACGTGGGATCCAGAGGATGCCATGCGATTGGAACATCCATTTTTGTTCGAGTCTATGGATTGTTGAGGGCAGTACCAACAAGCATTTTTGTTCAATGTTGTAAAGCACTGAGGATAGTGTTGTTGAAGGGGGAGGGGAATGTAACACCACGGTTCTTACCAAGTTTGTATTTAAATATTATGATGTAAATAATCATGGTGTGGAGCTAGGAAAAAGCACCACCATTGATTTAGTGTTTACGTTTTGGAAATTAAGGTTGAGACAATGGTATTTTATGCTAGATAAACATTAAAAAGATGTACATTATGTTAAAATTGCAATTTTAATTAAAAACCCACAACCGGCTATGTCAACGCAACTAAATGAGATGGGGGCATGATTTTTCCTAAGGATGAGGGAGTGGGGAATTGGAAGAGTGGGGGGGGGGGGGAATCGAATTGGGTAGAGCCCCACTTTGGAAAAAACGTTTTTTGAATTTCTTGGGCAAGAAAACACCAAAAAAGGCCACCTTTCCCTCATGCGGCAGCGTTTCACCTTCCCTCACGATTGGAAATGGAAAAATGATTTTGGGAAAATGAATTAGGGCATTCAGGAAGAATCCAACAATAAAAAATGAATCTGAGTCTGAACCTTCATGATTTTCTCATGTTCAACAATCTGTTTCCTTTCACGATTTTGGTTTTTCTTGTTTGGAATTGTTCTCTCTCATGCTTTCTTCTGTCTGGTAGTTGTTTCCCTGAACACGATTTCCCTGAATCCGATTTTGTGTCTTTGTTTTGAAAGACCAACAAACGTTTTTCATTTTGGTATTTTGCAGCAGTCAGTATGGCACTGGTAATGTTCAGAAATTCTTGATTACTGAGTGTGTATGAAATCCCTAGCATTTTCTATGTTTTGTTAATTTTGGTACTGAGATAACTGTGTGCACATCCTTGCTTTGGAATCTACATTGATTGAACGAATGGAAATAGAGTCTAGATGTGCTTGATAAACCTAGTATGTGAAAGAACCTCACAGACTGATTTGGAAGGCTAGTTTTCTTCTTTGCATTCCTTGAATAGCACTAGAAAGGAAGGCATGGCTTGAGGGACTATGTAGCAGAGAAGGGAATGCTTCCTTGTGTTGGGTGTGTAATTGTTTAGAAATCAGGCTAGATCCAGTGTGGGTGTTCATAGCTCTGGGGTTGAGCTCACTAGCTTAGCAGTTAGTCTTTCCACCTCCTTGGCAACCTGATAAACCCAACTGGAAGGATGGCTTGGCTGGTAGCCTGATAAACCCATCTGTTGGATTGGCTATGTCTTATGTGAATTTGGCTATTGGATTGGCTATGTCTTATGTGAATTTGGCTAAGTGTAAACCATTTCCTGTGTAAGTATGATAAACCCAACTGTGTTGGCTTGAATGAGTTTTATTGTATCCTTGGCTATGGGGAAAGTCTGCTAGTGTTCCTTATTCCTTTGGGAAAATCATGTCCATCTCGGGGGTGGCAATGTTACTGAGAGATTAAAGAGCACACTGGCCTATGGTTGGGTAGAACATTGCAGGGACATAGCTGGTTGCGGGACAAGCTTCTCCAAAGATAAGTATTCTTGTTTATTTAAGTTCTGCAACTGTATTTGCTTATTTAAATATTATGAAATTATCATGAACATATTGAATGCATGAATATGTTGAATGAATGATTTGCTTCCGTTGTATATATCATGTACATTTTATTATGCATCTGTGTGTTTATATGCTTTAAGTTCAATGCATTTTCATATATATTACATTCATGGGGGATTAGATTGCCTAGGTTGATAGATGTTGCCACATCCTCTCTGCCGAGTAAGAGTTGGGGACATGACATCTACCCTTGGATTTCCTGCCAAAACCATCATTTCTTTCTCTACATGCTTAGCCTTTTCAAAATTTTCTTCCAAAGTGACCATCCTATCTCTTTTGAGAAACATAACAATAAATGTATGTAAAGAAAAGTATAATACTCAATTGCTACTTCTCTTTTTGGAACATAATTTACTGAATATTTTTTAAGAGGAATGGTAAAATTTTGGTTAAAATATTTTTTATTTTACTTTTTGTCCAGTTAGATGGCCATTAATTTCTTCAAGAGTGCAAGAAGAGTTGATTCGTCACGAAAATTACCTATGTATGCCTTTTCAAAAGCATTACAAATGTAATGGATCTTACTGAATGTTGAAATACCATGTAGAGTATTTGTTTTTCAAAAGCATAAGAGAGTAATCCACACACTAAATTTTCATGTTCCACATTCATTACTTAAATGTATAGGTAATTTTTTTTTATGTGAGCTTCTTGTAAACCTCACTTATCTAGGTTAAATTTTGGAAAAACATGATTGGGATGTTTATGAAGGTCATGGAGTTGTCTTGTTAGCTCCAAGGCATCTTGAGCTCCCCATGCAAGAAACCAAGGTTGATTCCTTGGCATTTGAGCAACAATAAGATGTCTCATTATTTCACAAGATCATCTAGAAAATTTAGCCTCTATATCAAGGTTTGAAGAACTTGAAGAAAGAGAAGGTGAAACATGAGAAGATGGTGGAATTGCATTTAATGGCTATGAAATTTTGTCAAAGGTGAGGACAATTAGATCATCTACACATACACTACACAATGTTTTTTTTATCATCTAGGGAGTAATGGAGTGATCGGAAACCAATCAATTTTGTGAGCATATGCTTGGGTAAGATGACATAATTCATTATCCTCTTGATCGGGTATAGGGTATTGAGGTTCAGGATATCTAAATTAAGAATTTTGAAATCAATAATACTATCTTCAAAAAATTGTATAGGGTTTGATCCTTCACCTTAGATAGAGATATGCTTGTAATACAACTTACAAGTTGAAAAATACATATGAGAAACATGTGGTTGAAGTTGATCTCTATCATCCATACAATACCCTCCTTGCACCAAAACTACTGACATGGCAAAATTCTCTATTTTAACAATATGGTTTCTCCCCAGTGGTAGGTTCCAAATATTCCTCACACTATTTAGAAAAATAGGAAACCCGTCCAAATTCTATGTAGACAACCATTAATAGTTTTAAATTTAATTAAATATTAAGAGACTATATATTAATACAAACATAGTTATACTTTTATACATAGTAAAAATATATTATAAAGGCCTCATTATGAACTCATAAATGAGAGTTTTTGAAAACATTACGATTTGTACCCCTCTACCATTACCTTTAGTAAAAAGTCACTTGATAAATAATGATTGAAATACAAATAATCAACTATCAATTAATAAAAGTGTACGATTAAACAATTGGTTATAATTCCATGTTCATGGGATATAGAAAAATTAGTAAGAAACAAATATAAATAAGAATATCACTTGCAATAGAATATCACTTGCAATGGTTATAGTACAAAATCCAATGGTAAGACATATGACCCTTATATGACCATGAGTCCTAATGATTTAGTAAAAATATGTTTTAGGCTTTAGTGGTTGTCTTTGGACCATAGTTAAGGCCGTGATACCAATCTTGAGTGTGCCAAACCTTTTAATGGAATTCATATTATACATGTGGGATAAAGACTCAATTTACATGGTTTGTGTGTTGGTTTAAGATCATATGTAAATTTCATGAACCATAGTAGAATATTTCAACAACTAAGATATGGTTTTAATCTTTGGACCATGGGTTGTGCCTCAAGAACTGTTTATTGTGCAAAACCATGTAATGGTTTCCATATGATCATGGTCAAGGCCTTGATACCCATCCTTGGTGAACAAAATATCCTAATAGAATATGCATCCCACTTGGTGGCTACAGGACCCCTCTAAATGCCATGTGTAGTGGCTTAAGGCCTTTTTCTATTCAATGAGACCTAGATACTTTCGTCAGATCATATTCCTCACTTGAAGACAATTTTGATCTTGATATCCATCCCTAGTATTCAAAACATCCTATAGGTGGTCCATATGCCACCCATAGTCCAAATAACCCTTTTAGAGGGCCTATGCGGTGCTTTGAGGCCACATTCATGGAGTAAATCCTTAAAATATTTATACAGGATTTGAGGCCTTTTATTTCTCTCTCCTACCATGGTGAGACCTCAAGATCCATCCTTGGTGCAAAACACATCCTAATGGAACTCATATTCCAATCGAGGGTAAAACATCCTCTCTAAAGGGCCTCTATAATGGTTTACAGAACCATTCATGGATTATGAGCCTTAAAATATTTATCTAGGTACTAAGACTCTTTATTTTCTCCCATGACCATGGTTACAGTCTCGAGATCCATCCATTGTGTCTAAAACTTTATAATAGTTCCCATATCTCATTCGTACATCAAATATTTCATATAAGGGTTTTTGTGGTGCTTCAAGGTGTCATTAATGGATTATATTCCCTAGAAGATTCATTTAGAGCCTATGAACATTTTTTCCATTCACTAACCATGTTTAAGACCTCGAGACCCATGCCTTGTATGAAAAATCTCTTATTGATAATCATATGCCACCAAGAGGTAAATTCTATATGTTTATGTGGTGGTTTGAAACCTAGTTTAGGGACTAAGGTCATTAAAGCTTCATTTTGGGATAAAGGCTTGAGAGCCACCACTTTTGTGAAAAAACTCCTAATGGTACCCATATCCAACTCAAGGACAAAGATACTTTCTAGAGGGTTTTGTCTTAGTGTCAGGAATATTTTATGTTTGATAATACCCATAAGATTCATTTAGGGATCAAGGACCTTATTTTCTTCCCCTAATCATGGTCAAGGCACTCAGAACCATCCCTACTACACAAAACCTCCCAATGACACCCCTATTCCACATGTATGCAAAAAATTTCTTTAAAAGGGCCCGTGCTATAGTTTAAGTACTTGATCATTATCCACTAGCCCAAGAATATTCCTTGAGGGTCTAACTCTTGATATTTCTCCCTTAAACATGGTTAAGGCCTTGAGACCCATCCTTGATGTGCAAAACATATTAATGGTACCCATATCTCATTTTAGGGGCAATGATCCCCTATAGAGAACATGTTATGAGGATTATGGTGTTGTTTATGTCCCTTATACCTAGAGGCTTCATCTAGGGCCAAAAGCCTTAATTTCCTTTCTTGACCATGACTAATACTTAATGACCCATCCCCAGCAAGCAAGACTTCATGATGGTAGCTGTATTCTACTTAGGGGTCAAAGATCACCTATAGAGAGCTTGTGTTGTGGTTTGAGGCCATGCTCATGCCCAACGAGTCTTAGAGATCCATTTATGGCATGAGGCTCTTATTTTCATTTATTAACTATGGTCATGGCCTTGATACCCATCCCTACTGCACATGAAATCTTGATCACATCCATACTCCACTTGTATGCCAAAGAACCATTTTAAATGATCTATGTTGTTGTTCAAGGCTTTGATCATGGCTCATTTTCTTAATAGTCTTAATTTAGGGCCTAATTCCACATTTCTCCCCTGAACATGGTATGCGACTTATTCCTAGTTCAAAAAACCTCATCATCGATGCGCATATCCCACTCTAAGATATTGATCTCCTATACTGTGCATGGTTTTGGATTTATGGCCTCATTCACGACCCTTGGCCCTTAGAAGCTTCATCTAGGGATAAAGGGCCTTATTTTACCCCCACACTCATTGGTAAGTCCTTGAGACCCATCCTTACTATTCGAGACATTATAGGCACAACCATATTTTGCTTGGAGGATGAGGTATCCCCCATTTAGAGGGTCTATGTGGAGGTTTGAAGCCTTTAGAGCCAAACTCCCATGGTTTCCTCCCCTTACAATGGTAAGTTCTTGAAGCCCATCCCTCACAAAAGAAACCTTCTAATAACACCCCTATAACCATTGGAGGCCAAATATCCCAAGCAACTAGCTATTGAGAGACATAAAATGATCATAAAATAAACATGTAGAGCTCTTCCAAACCTTTCCAAGGAGTTAAAGAACTAAAAAAAATGGTAGAAAGTTATGACAAATTTAATATATATGTGTGTGCGCTAAAGTACCTCATTTTTCCAAATATCTCTCTGGATGTCCATTTTCCATACTATTTTTAAATAGGCTATACAACTTCATCACTAATTAGACTACACAAATACATTTGACTAAGTAGTTTAAAAGCTATAAGATTTAGACCTTGAGAATAGGTATACAATCTTTAGTCAAATTGCAATTTTTCATTATTTACATAACATTGTAGACAAATTGCAATTTTTCATTACTTACATAATATTTTACAAGACATAAATGAATCCAACATCTTCACATACCTTTATTAAGTAGGTATTATATAATCTTTAACCATTTATATTTGCAATTCTTAATCCTTTCTCAATTTTTTTTTCTGAAAAAAAAACCATTTAAATTGACTCTTCTTAATTCTTCTCCATTTTTTACTAAATTAGAAAGAAAACATATTAAATGTTAATTTCTAAAAAAAACCATTTAGATTGACTCTTCTTAATTCTTCTCCATTTTTTACTAAATTAGAAAGAAAACATATTAAATGTTAAAATCGTAGCATGTTCTCACTACACTTTTTGAATATAGAAATTCATGTTTAGTTTAATTTTATGTTAGACAAATAATGAAAATTTAAATCATAGCTGTTGCACTGACGTTTCAAGAGGAGTTTTAAATTCTTGAGGAGCGTAGCGATCTTGATGACTGAAGTTTCATAGATGTCATTTCGAGACTCTTGCTTTTACCGAAAGGTACTGCGATTTTGCTTTTTCGATAAAAAAAAACAATGAAATTAGAAAGCCAGACTTACACTCTTCTGGCCAATAAACAAGCCAGCTATCATTTGCATCTATATCCACAGCTACAGCGAAATGCAAATAGTTGACTCTGCAGTAGGGCCTTGAGTTTGGTTAAGCCATCACGATACAATTATTCTCATGCGCGTCTGGCCTTTTTGGATTTGCAGACGCATTTTCAGCGAAATTTGGACCGTTATCAATATTATAAGTAGAAGAAAGGCATTTGTTCTTGGGATTTTGCAGGGGAGTGACGACAAATCAATAAAGAGGTCAACCTGCAGCTCCTTTTGTGGTATGCCCGTCTATATGAACACGATCGACTGACTTTTTTGAAGATGCCAATGTTCAGCTGGCATGGAAATACGGAAGAAAATGGAGATCTCTTCTGGATGTGGCGATATTCGATACAGTAAAGCGCGTTCCCTTCTCAGCTGCAAGAAATTGCGAGGAATGCATTTCACCCCGCCGCGTTGTACAGTAAATTTATCCACAATATACATTAATCCATCCCAGCTCCGGGGAAGGATCCATGGGCAGGCTCGCCTTCTCGAACGCCTGCGCCCTCATCCAGATTGGACCCACAACCCACAAGCATTAATTTCGTTACTCGGCTTTCTCACCGCAGGTTTTCTTTCTCAGTCGCATACTTGTGTTGTTTTCATCTGCTGCCCTAAATTAATATTCCGTTTGCATTACGCACTAAAAGTAAGAGGAAAAAAACGGAAAAGCCATGATTGCAACAGGGTATTTTGTTTGCTGATATGCGCCTCTGGCCCCGCCTCGTCTCACAACCTACGCATCTTAGAGTCATGCGTGCTGTTTTTTATTCGGTGGCGCAACAAAATCCTTTCTCCACCTCGAATTCCTCCAAAACTTCATCATTATCTTTGTCTTTCTTGTCTTGGGAATATGAATGCATCGCTAGAATTTGTTTTCTCCCCGATCAACCCCATCATTCTCATTGCGCAATCGCAGCTGATCAACCGAATGTCTTGTCTGAGATCAGGTTTTTGTGTTTGAAAACAGGGAGTAGCTGCCATGGCGGACGATGATCAGTTACTGCATGCTACATCAGATCGTCTCTCCAGTGAGGTCTGGCAATTCTTTCCCGATGATAATTATAATGATAAGATCGACTTTCATATAGCCCAAATGCATGAGCTACATGCAGTTAGTGGCACTGTAGAGTATTCATGGCCTCTTCCATTGGATTCCTGTGGAGTTGATGCAGCAGATATCATGTCTTCTTTTAATTCACCTCCCAGAAAACTCTCTGCCTCCACCAGTCTCTGCAGCGTGTCACGAGGGGACCATGATGTTTCCCCAGACAATACCAATACCAATACCACTGTCACTTTAGCTGTAGGAAGAGATAGTCATGATAATACAAATCAGTCAACTTGCGATGCTTCTGTCTCTTCTAAAAAGAGATGTCTCCGTGGAAACATTACTCTGTCAGCAGATCACGAGACTCATATCTGGACAGAGCGTGAGAGGCGTAAGAAGATGAGGACTATGTTCTCCACTCTCCACTCCTTGTTGCCGCATTTGCCCCCTAAGGTACCTACTATTACTACTCATACCCTCTTCTTCTTTTTCTTTCTCCATTATATTGCATGAATCATTTAACATTTTAGAAACGAAAATTTTGTGCCTGTCTCTCTTACCAATTCCTTTATGCCCGGTCTGCTTGTGATCTTCACTGACCTCAATAATTCGAATGAGTTTCTGCAACAGACAGACAAATCCACCATAGTAGATGAAGCTATAGGCTATATCAAATCTCTCCAGAAGTCACTGCAAGCTCTACAGAATCAGAGACTAGAGAAGACTCGATCTGCAGCCACGAAGGTCGAATTCAGATCATTCGAACTTCAGGACTCCACAGACAACTGGAGACGAGCTTCTCACTCGATATCATATTCGATCGATCATACTTTACAAACATGGTCATCCCCAAATGTTGTCCTCAGCGTTTGTGGTGAGGATGCTCAGATTGGAATATGCAGTGCACGTAGGCCAGGACAGCTCGCTACAATATTTTATACTCTAGAGAAGCATAACGTCCACGTTCTCACTGCACATATATCTGCTGACACCTATAGATGCATGTATATGATTCATGCCCATGTAAGTTCCTCTTTTCTCTAATGTCAATAACCCTCATGTCTAGGGTATTGCAGTCGTCTGTTTATTTAGACAGTTCATTGTTATCTACAAGTAGTACTTAACCTTAGCATAAGCATACTTCTGCCAATCCTCCATGCATAAAATGCACCACTTACTTCTTTGGTAATTGTAACCTGTATTTTTTTAGTAGATCCTTGGGAACTGGTGCTTATGGGGTGCTCTCCATTCTATTCTACCATTCTAATGACGTGAATTGGTGAATATAATTGCAGGCAGCAACTGAAGCAGCGATTGAAACATTTAAACTAGTGATTGGGGACTTGCTTATGTATTTTTCATCCTTTTAGAGGCTCATGTAGTATCCAGTGAAAATGGTAACATTTAGAGCTACTCATTTCCTCTGGACAAAGTTAAAGAGCCCTGTAATAGATTGAGACTCGTTCTATAAGCGAAGCTGCTGTTATGAAAGAAGAATTAATTCAGATCTTCCACGTAATAACATCGTACGGTTATATGATTACATTGCCCAGCAATGAAATTGAAAAGCAGATAACTTGAGCAATTTGATTTGAACTTTGGGTTGCTATCTCCATACACAAAAATATGAGATTATGTGTAAAAGAAACTCCTGTTTTGGCATGACGGATGTCATTAATGATGAATAATGAGTTCACTACATTATATATACTTCAACAACGAAGCATTTGAATGAAACTATGAGTTGAGACCACATATAAATAATTGAGGACATGACTCTTCTTATTTTCTCCAGTTATATTCGTTGTATATTAAGCTTGTGTATTTTTCAATCTCTTGTACCATGGCATAATAGATGGTTGAAGAAAGATCATCTGTCATAATTTCTCTACTTTTACAGTGACAGATCTTCCAATTCCCTTTTTTCTTTATGCACCGTCTCTTGTATGTTCTAGCTTGATTAGACCTACAGCCCGACTTTTCTTTTCCATTGAGGTCTCCATTAATAACGACAACTTGCCAAATATTAACAATGATTCATTCTGCTCCTTTCTTCACGACCACTTCGTCTAAATCAGTCTAATTTTTTTCCGATAAAACATGTAGTTACGGGTTAACAGCACTTAATTGAGTTTTCAGAGAGTTTTCAAAATAGGTACAATGAATCTAGAGAGTTTGTCGTTAGGTCATTCTACAGAAGTCTTGGCTATGTATTTAATCATTATGAAGTAATGGAAATGCAATGTTACGCTCTTTTCTTTCTGAGATTTTCAGAAGGTATCAGAAAGGCATGATTAAAACTCAAGATATCATATCAAAATTCAAGATATTATAGGCCTTTTTGGAAACACGGAGAATACGATAAGCCTCTTTAGAGATAGGAGAGTATAAAGTAGATCCACCACTCCAAAGAAAAAAAGGACACGAAAGTTGAGATTGGTTTGTAAAGAGTACTGAAGCTTGTCGAATGAGATGAAGCCATGCTAGAGCTACGAAGAGAATCATTTCGAGTAAGAGAAAGTTCACCATTGAATAAGCTAGAGGAAACACACACAAAAAGAAAGATTATCGCTCTCTCCCAAGTAGTGGAAACGATAACAAGGAGGAGGTCTCACTTAAATACACTAGGGAGAGCGATAATCATCGTTGACTTTACACACTTTCCCTATTATTGTGGCTGCAAACAAAGATAGGGAGCCATAATCATTTTTGAGTTTTGAAGCCGTGGAAAGGGTTGATCCTAAAACCACCACATGTAAGAGAAGGGATGTAGCCTGAGTTGAAAGGCAAAGCAGAGACGGCCTGGTTCAAAAAGAAGATCTTACGTTAAGGGGGCGCCTTTATAGAGGTGTTGCATTACCTCAGTAAACCCATAGTTTTTAGGGGGCGATAAAGAAGGAAGAACAAAGGACCGAGAAAGAGAGGAGAAGGAACTCGAACGCCAAAGTCAACCACGAAACCAAGAGAAACTATCATGCGTTAAAAAAGACGACTTAAAAAAGTCAAGAGAAACAACAAAAGAACAGAGTCAACATATTTTGCAGAGAAATATGGAGAGGTTCTAGTTGTACTGAGGAGCCTACAAATGATGAAATTCATATGCAAGCTTGGAGTATTTTAGAAATATAGTACAATGAAAGGGGGAGCAACATCAAAGCTCGGTTGTAGAATGTTGCCACACTAGAAGGAGCATCTCTGTATAAAGCAGAGCTATTAGAGAAGGAGGACGAAGAAGATTTTGTTTGTAAAAGGGGAGCATCATCAAAGCTCAGTTGTAGAATGTTGCCACACTAGAAGGAGCATCTCTGTATAAAGCAGAGCTATTAGAGAAGGAGGACGAAGAAGATTCTGTTTGTAAAGCGGACAATGGCGAATCCCACAATGCTCAATTGCATGTGGATGATGATTGTAGAATTGTCGATATAGTAGTCTAGGCCTTGGTAAATCCAACAATATTGTTGATGCTTTCAATGAAGAAGTTGCCAATGAAGCACTATGGCTGATGAAGTCAATCTAGAAGATGATGAAGTAAATCCCATTTTGCTAGTGGATGATGAAGATGAAGTTAAAGTGGAAGCAAAGGTAGATATAGTTAAAGTTGCAGTAGAAACTGATGAAGATGGATGATGAAGATGAAGTTAAAGTGGAAGCAAAGGTAGATATAGTTAAAGTTGCAGTAGAAACTGATGAAGATGACAGAAAAGATGAGGAAGATGTGCCATGGGAAAATGATTTTACTAATGGTTTATTTGATTTTGTAGGCATAGAAGATGAATAATGCATCCAACTTGAGGATGTGCAAGAAGAAATTTTGAAGAAGAGACGGAGGAAACCATGAATGTTGGTCAAAATTGAATAGAATGGAATAGAGGAAGATGAAGATAAATTATAATATTGTTGTTGAAGAATATGTTGACAAGATCTTTATGAGGTGGAGTCTTGAAGACATCCAACATTATCAGCCATTGCTGAGTTGTGCTGAAGAATATGAGGATGACAGTATGATAGATGATGAGAACAACAAGTAGGTTTCAGTTATGCCCACATTACAATATTTGAAGATTGAGATTGTAGCCTTTGGTATGAAGGGCATTCAACATTTGAATGATGACAAGTAGGTTAAGGAAGAAGATAGGGAAATTACCAATGTAGATATTGGAGGCAACATTGAAGAAGGTATAGATCACTGGTTTTACAACCAACTTTATGAGACTGAAAACAAGTAGTGTAGTTTTGCACCTTCCAGAGTTAAGAAGAAAAATGGCTAAAGCCAAGTAGTAGAAAGAAGAAGAGACACCCAAAGTTTAAAATCTAGAGCATGGAGAAGAACAAAAGAATTTGGAGCATAAAGTATGGAAAGAAGCTCCATCAACATATAATATTAAAGAAGGTGGAGATGGAGATGTTTGAACAAGTTGTAAGCCTAGTTGATGTAAGCCTTAGAAGCAACATGTTTTAGCGAAAAATTGATTATTTGTTCTAGTGATCCTAATTAAGGGGGAGTGTTGAAGGATGATAATTACTCCCCCCATTAGGTGGTAGCTATTGGTAAGTCAAATAGTGGTTAGAGGTTAATGGATTCACATAGTCATAATAGGTGCAATGAATGTAAATTGTTTTTTGATTGTTAGGTTATTCTAGAGAGATATTTTAATGGAGCTTGTCGAAAGAAGAATATAAAACTACAATTGGAGATTGAATTGCCAAAAATTCAAATGAAATTTCAAGAAAAGACTATTTTTTACCAAAAGAATTGCATTGAAGAGTTGTTCTCACAAGTCAATGAATTAAAGGATGTAAAGACAATCAATCGGAAATTACAAAATCAAGAGATCAAGAGGAAATTTGTGGAGAGTAAAGTAGAAGGAGAAATAATGCAATTGAACAAACTTCTTATCAACAACGATAAAGTAATTATGCAATCCCAAAAGAATTTAGAATGTCAAGATTCAAAGTTGTACCAACTTCAACAAGAAATTAAAGATCTACAACAACAACAAAAATGACCTTAAACATGCTCACAAATTAGAGACTACAAATATCAATAAATGATATCGATGAATAATGATGAGATCTCTTGGTTGAGAAATCAAAATAAAATTATAGTCACCAAAATCAGGAAATTAAAGAATATTCAGAAGACAAAACAAGCTAATGAAGATATTGAAGAGAAATTGTTAGAAAATGAAGAAGAGATTTGTTGCCTTAGAAATCTAATCAAGATCTGGAAAAACAAGTTAAGAAGTTAAACGATGACGCGAAGTCAAAAGAAGAAATGTTCAAGAAGCTTAAGAATGATAACAAGTTGTTGGAAAACAAGTTAGAGCAGATCCAAAAAGAGACATCAAAACCCTTAGGAGTAAAATTCCAAGTTGTGGAAAAAGGCACAAATACAAATCCAATCCACATCACAGCTCAAAAAGATGCCAATTCAATTGAAGAACAAACATATATAGATATTGAAGTACAAATGGTGGAAACTCCAAGAGTACATAGAAGTACATGAAGTCACCAAACAACATCAAGGCATGAAGACAATCATATACTGAAATTAACCCAAGAAGACACTACAAACATGATAAGGGAAAATAATGTTATAAAAAATCCTTATCGACATCCAAATCATGAAAGTAGATATCTTAAAAAATTAGCGAATCAATATCCCTTTAGTCAGGAACACCTAACAAGAAATATTGATATAACACAAATAAACCTCATTATAGTAGTTAATCATGGAAATGCAATGTTTCACAAAGAATTGAATTAGGATGGACTAATCCTTTTATGTTTCAAAACTTTATTCAAATATCAAAGGTTCATATCATCTCATATTATCATCTTGTATCATCAACCATGATAGAACATAGAATGATGCGATGACATTACAAGCAAGAGTAAAATCGTAAAACTTCTTCATCAATATTCTTTGAGGACAAAACATTTTTGAAGAGGAAGAAAATGTTAGGAATATACATATATATAGATATCACTAAATAAATAAAAATAAAATTTATAATTAATAATAAATAAAAATAATAATACTTGTTAAAGGTTGTGACTCTTTATGAAGAGTATCTATGTGCCATTTAGTGAGTATATATAAATTCATGTTTATATTTGTAAATCATCATCTTCATATTACTCATTATTTATATATTTGATCGATTATGGATCATTGTTCCCATTCTTATGGATAGTAGTTTCATGTGTGAATTGGGTTGGTCCACTACAAATTTATGTCCATAATGATGGAAAAATGACATGGCCCTTGGACTTGGATTAACCAATATCATCTAAAGAAAATATCACAACTATCAATTTGTTGAAGAGGAATTTTTTATTCCCAATAAAAGGTCTTAGTTAGATTTGACATAATTTGCAATAGGGAATGCATCTGAATTATGGGCCAGTAGCCATTATGGTTTTGAGTTTTCACTAGTTGCGACTTGATCCACCATCTAGGTTTCTTTGAGACGCGATAGATGAAATGCAACTAAGCTAATATGCAGAATGCATAATGATTCCTACGCTAACTAACATAAGAATAGATGTAGACATAACACCAAATACATTAATTTCTTTATCCTCTGTAAATTAATTATCACTTGAACAAGAAAAAAACCATAAGTAACTAGATGCTTACCATAACAATTTGTAAAATGAACAATTGACCATAGTGCTATGACTAAGACTATAGATAGACCATTTCAAAGATAAATTAGAGCAAGGTATGTTACTTCTATAGGAGAACAATCTACTATATAGAAAAACATTCTCAAAACAATTACAAAACTAAACAACTTAGCATAAAAGGTTCTACACTTTGAGGTCTAAGACTTGAAATTCATCTCTGAATAACTTTCTTAGTATAAGCTTCTTGATTCTCCTCATTATAATTTCCAAAATAGTTTATACAAAGTTTATAAGGAAAATATCCCCTTCCAATGAGGTCAAGATTCTATTTTATACAATGTAAGAATGACCCTTATTTTTCCTATGACGATTGGTCTTCCAGATGACTCCTGGTCTTCTACATGACCCTTGGTATTTCTACTTTATTTGGATTTTTTGATTCTCTAATGTTATAAAGTTTTACAAAATAATTTCCTTCTCTTGACTTGACAATGAAGTGGCCATTTAAATTTCATTCAAGAAATTGGCATGATCATTTTCTTGGCCTTTCAAATCATATACCTTCTTGTGAACCATTTATAAGTTTAAGGTTTCTCGATCCCACAAAATAGATTTAATATGTTGATATTTCCTCTCACTTTCAAAGTCCAAGCCATATGAGAGAAATGTCGAACTTGCTTGTAGTGATTGCAAATTCTTCCAATATCGACAAGCTTTACTACAAGTGAAATAGAGACTTATATGCATCCCATTGGTTCTTTTGTTAATATAAGGCATGCACATACATGAATAAAATTTATACCATTAATTATATCTCATAATTTTCAGACAATATCACAGAGATTTGCAATAAATTAGCTTGGCTGGTAATAAAATTTAAGTAGACATCTTTCCTTTAAAATTGGAATTGGCATCCATTTGTGTTTCTACTTTTTCAATATTTTACCTATTAGTTAAAATTAATCCTTTTTAACTTACCCTTCCCTCTTTATACTTTGGTTATCAAAATTTTAGGCTCAACAACTTTAATCTTCGAGCAATTACTACTACTATCAAATGAATCTTAAATTGCCAATAATTAGAACCATGTATAACATAACATCATAAGAATAAATCTAAGTACTTCTTCATATAAACCAATTCAATTTCATTATGACAATGTGTGTGAGATGATGCATTTCTCTTAATTTCATTGCCTATTATCCTCTAAGGATCGATCATGACATCCAATTCTTAATATGATGGCTATGAGATCTCATCGTGTGGCGGATATATCCATATCCAAATAATTTCCCAATACCATTGTGAAGCTACAAGCATACAATATTACTAATTTATTCCTCATCATGAAACTCATGCTTGTAATCTCATTATGGGAATTTGGACTAAAATGGACCTTCAGCAAGATGCAATTGAGTGACATTGTTCAAATGGAGAGTTAATATATGTAAAAAGGTATATTTGATTCAATAGAATATATCAAGAGGAGGGCATGTGTGTCCAACCCAAAACATCAATGGTTACCTAATATACTCACTTCGCATCGAAAAATTTTGAACTAAATTTGTTTAGTGTTAAACCTATGGCTATTTAGTCTTTGAAACAATAACCAACTCACATGCATGGAAATTTCTCTTTTCCCATCAATTGTTTTACCTTTGACATGTGGTTTGTGATATTTTATTGTGTAGGTTTTGGAATATCTCATCTTCTTGGAATATGCTACCCTCTACCTATTGTTTTTTCTCAATTTGAGTGTGATTGAGAAAACCCTGGCACATTCATTATGATAAAACCAACTTGTTAGAAGAGATAAAACATGCACATGGATAATACAAATAAATGCATTGACTATACTTCAACCTACACACATTCAATCCATTAAGGCTATGCATTGAGATGATACATTCCTGTGCATTTGTGATATTGTTCCTCATGCATGAATATAAACTATGCCCTTAGATTTTGTTTATTCCACATTTTATTGATGAAGTGAATGTATTCATTAGGGAAATGTTTGGGAGCAAAATATATCCCATGGGCTAATTTTTGATGTTTTTTCCAAAAAAAGAATCACCAACTTTTGCTTTTTTCTAAAATGGTTTTTCCAACTTCCATATGCTACGTTTTTTCACTCTAAACATCACCAAAACTGTTTAGAAACTATATAAAATCCCTAGAAATTTGACTATTACAAAAATATTGCAAAACATTTTATGGGTATAAATTTAATAATTAGTTAGATTCACCAAGATTTCTGCACTTCAAGAAAATGATCGATCCTCTAATTTTTTTGTTGGTAATGGCCCAATGCATTCCTCAGTTCCACCATTTCCTTACAGAGTTGATCTTCATTTTTTTGTTTCTCTACCTATGCCATCATTTTGGCACTCCTATCAACACTCCCTACCACTCCAAATTATTATGATCAATCATCTTATGCTCTTATGACACCTTACAATTTTTCTTGCATTAATCTCCATACTCATTATGAAATTGATAACCAAAGTATTGTTGATGATCTCTTTCACCCTAATGTATACTCATCATTACCTGGTTGAACTTACGACATTGTCTATTGACTATGTGGCAGGAGTATGAGAGAATATTGTTTTAACACATCATCGGCCTTTCCACCATCCCTTTGACGCCACTCGGATGTTGAAACCATCTAACATGATCTAAAGGATCCACAATAACAATTATGATATTTAGTATCACAATTTGTGAACAACAAACCCAATCATGATTTTTATGAAGGTCGGTCAATAGAATTCAATATTTGACCACCAAAATATTGTAACAAGAAAGTACATAAGAAAAATCAAGCAAAGCATTGGTGATTTGGAATTTGAAGAAATATAATATATTGATGGCTCAAAACTATGGAAATATCATAGGGGTTTCCAGTGAACAATGAAGGGGTATCAGGCATTGGTATATATGAATTTTATTTCTTGTGTGATTCATTTCAATCAGTGAAAAGTGATGTGAGATAATATTGATTACTCCATTTATGCTCTTTTGTGAAATATGCCCCACCCCCTTTTATTTTGACATCATATTTTTCCTCTAATGTAAATGTGTGCATTCCTATCTCATAGGTTAAGGATTTAGAACATCATATCACATGCAACAATTGGTACTACATCACATACCCCCTCACTGATAAAACCAATGTTAAATCCACTCTTAATTTTTCAAAATCTCTTTTGCTCTCGATATAAAAAAACATTCCCATGTTATTTTTTAGCATTTGATCCATTTATTATATTTTCTTTAGGTTTCCTATATTTCTTGTATATATCCATTCCTTCTTACTCCTAATTATTTTGGTATCATTCCTTCCATTACTTGGTGGGATTGGTGATTCATTTTCTGATGATTCTTATAACTAGGCTAGGGCTTGTTCTATTATGTTTTTGTTAGCTCTATATGCATATTCATGAAGTTTTTGTGGTTTTATTTAAATTTTTAATAGGGATAATGGGATTTCTATTTGATTTTGCATTGTTAAATATTACCATACTCATGTAATTTTCTACATTTGAAGGGAATTTGTTAATATTAAGTCTTTTGGCCGATTCATTATATTTGCTTTGCCATGCACTCCACATCACATGAAGCACACCCCAATCATGTTCTAAACACTTTCAATGAAACCCAAAAGATAACATTAGATTTGAAGATTTCCTTTATGTCTCTTGCACATGGCAAGAAGATGACTATAGGGAATTCTTTGGATCCTAGTTTGAGGTCAATTATTCCTTTGAGTTTTGAGTGCTCAACAATAATAATAAACTAACAATGTTCCATTTAATCATATATATTTAAAGCACAATAGAGTGTTTCATGACAATTTCATTTTTATCTCTCTCCATGTTTAATAGATTTGGGCTTAACATGGATCTCTACTAATTAGTATCTCCACTCTAACCATCATGAGTCTGAGATCAACTTTTTTTAGTAGTATGCTTATTCCCAATAGCCTCATATATTCGAGCATGCCACCGTTATGGATTCGATCTTCTGAATAATATGCAATACATACAACTTTTGTATCCACTTGAGATTTTCCTTTGTTTTCTTTGTACATTGGTGCACTTTTATTATAGTGGGTCACCTCTTCTACTCTTTAAATCATTCCTAGTCTAATCTCTTTCTCATGAATTGTGCCTAATCCTAGAAATTGTTATGCTAGAGGACTCAAGTACACCAAGTATCACTTTTGTTCTTTATACATGTGTCTAATTCTATTGATTGTTATTCTTAATAACATCTAGGACATTATTCAATTCACAAAGACATGGTCTACTACACATATTCTATTTAGCATTCTATCTCCGTCCATATTTTCTCAGATCTTAATACTATTTTTTTTAAATTAATAAACTTTGAATTTCATAAGCATTAATTTTATTTTACAATGAAAAACTTAACTTTTGTTTGGTTTACTTCCCTTTGTATTTTTTTCTAAAATTTTGTTTAGTTGCCTCATCTTTGTGTCTTTTGCTAGTGGAAATTGGTGTTTCATAGGCCGATAACTCTTTTTTTATTTTTCTATAGTGCCTTAGCTGCTTCACCATTTTTTATTGAATGTTGTCCTTAATATCTATTTATGATGTCAAAGATCTACATAACATAGGATGAATACAAGGAAAAAAATAGAAAGTAGAGAATGCAATTAACTCCATTATTTAATGAAAAATTTCTCAATACTTAATAAATGGTGGGAGTCATATATGCCAAGTATGCTATGTAATTTCCAATCATCCTATAACCTATAAATTAGTCTAGGTCATCATATTTATGATTTAAACATGATATTTTACACAACACAAGTACAAAGTATATAAACTATACATCTAAATCCTAAATATGACCATCATATGATTAGATTAACATCCTTCATTATCTCTATCGACATCATAACCCACAAAAGTGTAGTAGATACATTAAGGGATATGCATAGTAAGGAATTATACACAATCACATTTTCAATTATCCAATACACATTCATCACATTCCCTTCTATATTATCAAACAAAATTACATATTCTATACTTACATTTTCTATTCTAATTCCAACACTGAGCTTCATAATCGAGTATAGTTAGGCATCCTTGAGACACCACTTTGTAGTAAATAAAAGCATTTTCCTTTTTTTAGTTCATTTAGAACATGTAAAAATGATACAAGTAGGTCTTCTAAAAAAATACTAAAGTGGGTGGGTACATATAAATCTATGCACATTTTGGTATTCTCCACTTAGGTTTAAGTTTTGTAATAATTTCTAAACATGTGTAAGCATCGAGATATTAAAGGATAATGGTTCAAACTTAAATAAGGTCAATGGTTTTATGGTCCTCTTATCATTAATATTTTTCGCTCTCTAGATGGACAACAGAGCCTAAAAATCTATACTAAAAACATAAAGGAGTATGGATAGTAATGAGTCAAATTCATGTTTTTTGCATTATTTCTTTCCAAATTCATCAAATTCCTTATATATTATCAATATTATTTTCATATTTAATATCTAAATTTTTAGCTCGCATGCCAACCGACATATCTTTGAATTATATCTAGACATCATTGAGATGCTATGATATAGTCCATTGAAGTGTCTACCTTGCATGGTTTAGGTAGGTACTCTCAAAGAAGCATGAAAATTGGGTATTATTTGTTTATAGATTATGAGTTTTTTGTAAAGGTCTATCTCGGTGTATTTTTTATATATATTAAGACGTAAGTTGTGAGGTTTAAGCGTTTAGGGTAAAATAAGGTTGAAAATATTAAGGTCAAGGTTAAGGATTTTAGCGTCCTTTATTCATTCAATTCATTCAACATTTAGGGGGATACCACAGCCACAACCCCAAAAAGTTTGCTAGTAAGGGGATATGCATAGCAATGAATTGAACATGAACAAGTTTCGAATAATACAATTGATATAATCACACAACCTACAATATGGAACTTAAATACATATTTAGCACATATATTCTCTATTCACACTCCATTAACTAACCTTGCATTTGAGTATACTTTTACATAATTGAGCTACTAGTTTGTAGTCTATTCAAGTATACTCATTATTACAAGGAATTCTCTTGTATGTAACTTGTACCTTATCGTTGAGGTGGATTACAATTTGGTCTATATATCTAGGTATGAATTATTTTAATTGTTGCGATCTCACCAATCAAAAGAATGGTCTAGGTATATGCTATTATATTCTAATAGTATAATCATGTTTCCCCCTCCCCCCCCTATATTTTATTGTTATTGGTTTAGTGTTGTTATTTGAATGCTTTTAATTCCTTCATTGAACTAATAAGTGATATATAAGGGTTTTGTTGGACGAGCCTAATAGACTAGTAATTTATAAATGAGTGTTGCACACGAGTGTTATGCTACATTTCTCATACTTGAAGTGGAGAAATGATAATCCCATCACAATGTGGAGAATTAATGCCATTGATGCTCCAAGACCAAAGTAGATCATCTATCTCCAAACCAAATTGGAGAATTAGTCCTCCCATACCAAAGTGGAGTACTAATTTGCATCATAAAGAAAGAAAATGAACCTGTAAATAAAGGGACATTAAACCCCTTTGAACTTGCATCCATGCTATACAAAAGATCACCCCTTGTTTGGTCGCACTTTCCCCTCATTTCTTGCTCATGTTTCCTATTTCAAAAAACTAATAAAATCCACCATTAAATTGCAAACAAGAGGTAAAACCTTCAAACCCAATAAATACAATAGAACTCAAACAAAAATAGCTAAGAAATGATGAATAGTTGTAAGAAATGGAAGAATTATAAAAACTTATAAAATAGTTAATAGTAATCATGTTCTTTAACTAGTCTGTATCATATCCATTACAAGAACTCGTGTGAGAGTTTATATTTAGTTTAAAATATAGTAAGAAAGAATGAAAATGATGCCACACATAGAGAAATATTCAATAGAAAGTTTAAATACCTGAATTATCCAAACATCCATAAAGCTTTCGACCATAGTACATAAAGAGTACAACAATATTATAACATCAAAATGTATCATCTACACAAGGTCACATAAGATGTATAATCAACTAACAAATACTCTTTTTATTCTACCATTTTTAACATCTTATTAAATTAAATAAAAAACAGAAGATGCCAAAGTACATACTTGGTTGAGCTTTGCTTAATTTTGAGAATAATTTATTCTCTACTAAACAAGGCCAACCATGTGAAGGTGGAAGCTCATTTGGCCCCTCCTCTCACATAACTCTTAATTCCCCATATCCCACCTATCTAGTGCAAAATAAAAAAATTAGCATAAAATAATTAAACATGTATATTCCATAAGATATATTAATTACAAAATAATACCAAATATATTATATTAACAAAGCTTATTATTCAAAAATCATAGTATAAAATGTATTGTATCAATTTTTTTTTGTTGTACATCATCTCCTATGGGGTTTCTTATTCTTAATAAAATTCATAAGAGGCACATCATCCTCTTTTTGTTTGGTGGTAGATTCTATGGATCGATTGATTCATGTCACCTAACATGGGAACACCACATACTTATCATGTTGTGTAAAGGTCTAGTGGTACCGACATCTAGACCAACATCCACCATAAAAAGTGAAAAATATATAGTTAATATTCATGATTGGAGCTTAATAATTGTTCACTGTTAAAATATTGAATCAATGTTTATTACCTTCTTTACGTGGAGAGGCCATGGTTTGAGGTGCAATCACTTCCTTTTCTCTCCTGTTTTCCTCATCTACAAACTTTGCCTCTAAAAAAAATGAAAGTTTTAATGATACGAAATATAATATTAAAATTCAAAATCTCATACATCTAATAATTATACAATCATACTACTATCATGAGGTTGTTGATCTCCTCCAGCATCAATATTGCTCATTCTATCCTACATTAAAAATTGAAAACATTAAATTATAGGTGGTTGATTTTGTAGAAAACATCATTTCCTTTTTGAAAATGACATTTTAAGTATAAATATCATTTTAAAAAATAACATTTGTTTGTTCATTAGCTTGCTCCCCATTTTGAACACGTTCAAGCACAATTTGAACCCGCATTTGAATGTGAGCTTCCTTTCTTATTTTGTGGGTGCTTGTTTCATGACATCCCAACATTTGATAACATATTAGTAATGAATTGTTTGAATCTTTTCAGTAATAAGATGGTAAAATAATTTTCATAGTTACAAACTAGGCATCCAATTTCAAGTATCTAGACCTATCTAAGTTTGTCTTGATCGTGCTCTTATAACCTAGCCCCGGTGGCCTTGCATGTATCTTTAAGCCTACAAGAAGTTTTAAGGACATTAGCTAATGCAATTTTTATGTTGAACTTTAGAAACATATCAACTTTAGAAATATACCATACTTAATGAAATTTCAAATGATATACCTTCCTCCATCTGGAGGTATCTTTCCTTGTCTTATCATACCTTTTTACTTTGTCTCCTTTTGAATATACTTCCACTCTCTCTTGGGAATCATAGGAGGTCGATCATACCTAGTATTATTTATATATTAACACTATATGTATCTCTGATCGCTTTCAAATATTTACTTGTAATAATGGTTCCTTGAGCTTAGTTGAAAATATATCCAAATAGACTAAACATGTAATTGAAAAGATCCTTCTTTAAATAAGAATATTGTTGGTTAAATATGGTACAAATGGTTGGACCAAAAATATATAAGTCCTTCTCTTGTAGGCTCTTCCAAAACATATTATTCCCCATCAAACCATTAATATCAAAAAAAAAGTACCACAATTATACCATGTTATGGTAGATATATGTATTGTTAGTTACTTGGGAGTTTTTATATCTTCAATGGGACTAAGTTTTCATCCATGAGAATATCAATGGACAATGTACCATTGCTCTTGATTCAAACCATTTCAAAAAAAAGATTCACATGACCTAGGTATGGGGAGACCATATCCATCAACATATTCATTGGGAGTCATGCCATTCACAAGGATACCATGTGAGTGCCAAATTTTGGACTGGGTGTATCAAAGACATGCATCGTACTAGTAGTCATGGTGGGATAATAAAAGGAAATGTGAGCAAGATCAAGGGATGGATATAATCTGGACGCTATGTTACTAGTGGTGTGGGAGTATGTAATTTCATAGTCACTGATGTTGTGCGACTGTTTCCAACACCATGCTATCGAGGTTCAATTTGTTGAACAAAAATATGATACTCCTATGACAAATAAATTCCAGGTTCAATTTGTTGAACAAAAATATGATACTCCTATGACAAATAAATTCCACTTTTTGTTGTGGATTAATATAAGGTTAACTAAAATTGTAAAATATTGAACATGATAAAATAGAAAATTGAAGTTATAGATTACTTTCAATCACCTTAGCATATCGACCGAAACATTTTACGTCTATACTTGCTCTGATGATTTAGAATCAAATAATGAAAACAATTCTTGATTAGTCTTTCATATCATCTTACTAATATTTTAATGAAAGTTTGGATCATTAAGATAATTGTCATTATCATCACCCACTATGGAATCATGGGTGGAGTCCTTCTCACATATAACAAGTACAATTTATTATAACATTAATTTAAAAAAAAATTAAACAGACGTAAGAAATCAAAACAGGCTATGATTTTACAGGTGGCTTTAAAGTTTGCGTAGGTTCCTTCCCACAATATTTTTGCCAAAATATTCAAAATAATATTGTTTACAACACAATACGTAGAGAGAGTTATGTGGAGAATGAAAAATTTCGTCAATTCAATATGTAAATAATAAAACATAAGTAGCCCAATGATTGTAGGGTTTGAAATTTTTAATATTTTATTCAAATCATTATTTATCAACAACTCTTTCCCTATTGCTATAATTTTATTTTATAAATCACTACCTTTTTGTCTTCATGTGCCTCAAATATGCAATTGGGTGACTCTCTAGTTGTCCCTGGTTATGTACTATTTATAAACCCTGCTATATTTATGGAAGCTTTTGGCCTTCCATTAAAGTATATGTTTGATCCTTTATTTTGATTAGAGTATTTTATTTGTATATAGATTTTAGAAACTACATATGCATGCATGCTTTTCATATATTGTGCAAGCCTAATCCAAATCTGTAACTGTAACATGGTTTGACATGATCTGACATACTTGGACAATTCGGTTACCTCATTATATTTGTCCTTTATTCCATCCACAAAAAATAGGCCAAGGCCATGTAAATATGATGGTGCAATGCAATAAATTATGTCATTGAGACAAAACTATGTGTCCAAATATGGAAGTTGTTTTGGTTCCCGCTGTTTGACTAAATGTTTGTACCTCGAAGGGACCTCACTATCACATTTTGTCTCATCATCATAACAACAAGTCCCTCCTTCAACATGAAAAATTCCTTGCATCTATGGAGTTTTATTCTTTCCTTTTGACCTTATATACTTGATAAAAAACTATTACATCTAGTGGATGTCTCAGTTTCCCCCATTCCATCTAACTATCCTTTCTCTCAGTAGATAGATCTAGTAGATACCTATTTAGCGGTACCTACAAGTTCAAATATACATATGATCACATTGATCTCATTTATAATCATAAGTATAAGGTCTTGACCAAAGTGATGCTTGATTAAGGGTGTAAAGATGTGTGGAAAAATGGTGTACAACATAAAATGACAATGCGAGAAACTATAAAAGATTGAAAAGAAAAATAATGAAGGAAATAAATTATCCCCTATTTCACCATTTTTTAAAACCAAAACAACTTACCCAACCTCATGACCAATATACGAGAATAATTTATCTCTTTTGCAGATTACCCTTGGTTAGTTCATATCCAAAGTTAATTTGGGGTAGGTATTCATCCATCAACTAATTGGTAAAAAAATGAGCCACCCTAGTGACAGAAGAAGTAGACACAACCAATTCTCCAACTCAAATAATAGAATAATATACCTTAGAATAATAACAAGATGTCCAATCAATATTATCGTGAATGGTGTAAGCATCTCAATTTGACAAGCCATGGCACTCATGAATGTTGTTCCTTGAAGACATTAATTACCTAGATGACATTGCCATGATTAAGATGTTAGATATGACCTCATTTATTCCTTAACCTTTGTCTTGTCTAAGGACCATTTTCCAAATGACTAAGGAACCATTTGACACCTTTTAATAAAATGAGATACTATTCCATACCTAAATTCATATTCATGAAATTCCCGGGGAAGTTCATAACAATGAGATTAGTAGTTTCTTACCTCAATTACAAACACAGTAAGGTTTATCTATCCATAATTTTCACTTAGAAAGATAATATATTTGTCTTTATTCCATTCACCTCATCTCCCATACACTATAATTTGACCCCTTATTTTTTTGTCATTTGACAACCCCAAACCTCGAAAATTTTTGGCTTACTTCCATTCACCTCCGCAACTAAGTATTTCAACATTTTATGGATGCTAAGATATGCAGGGGGATAAAGGTATGAGGTAAAGATGGTGATATGAGCCATGAGGATATTGAATTTGAGGATCCCCAAAGAGGAATTAGGGGGATACAATGAATGATAGGTTTTCACATGCTAAGGTAGACTAATGGTATGATAATAAATTCCATAAAGAGGAGGAAGTCCTTGAAGTCTATGGGAGTACCTCAGACAAGAAACAATGACACAATGTTGGACTATCAATATGCTATATCATATTTTGGAACACCTGTCCCATAGATGCTCAAGATGGCTCAATCTTATCCATTTTTCTATTTTTGTAGACTCGCTTATTCCCTTATGATCTATGAACGATACTTTATCTAAAAATATTATTAGAAACTATGTTTTTCAAGCTGTACACATCCTACTACATTTTTAGACTTTGTATACATGACTCTTCTTTGTCTAACCTATGTACATGTCTGTTCGAGGGTAAAAGTAAAAAATAAGTTACTTTATGGGAAAAATTTATGTTTCAACCGTTCCCACTTGTCCCAATCCCATACGTAATTGTCCCCAACTTCTCTAACTTCCTCCCTATGAATACAAAAGAGACATAAGAGAAGGAAAAATAAGCATTGAATATTGGATATGGTACCCTCATGTTGTTAAATTGAAACCAGGATCTAAATCCCCTTTTTATCCCAGTGTACAAACCCCCCTTTCCCATATCAGTAACACTGTTTTTCTAGTCATTCTTAAGAGCCATTATTATGCTAGAAAATTGTAGTGATTCTACAATTCACGTAGGTGCATTTATGCCTTGTAGTTGTTGCTTTTTTCTTTAAAAAAAATGTTTGTTTTTTTTGTATCTGACCTAAACACTGGACATGCATGTATACATGGACTTGCTTTACATAACCCGCATACAACCTATTGCGCTTCTTTTTTTCCAGTTTTGCTTCCTTTGAGAACTGTAAATGTGGGTCTTCCTATGTCTAAGATGATTGTGAATGGTCGTGATTTGTCTTTAATTTAAGAAAACAATAATTTTTTTTGTTACAAAAACAAAAAATAAAGAAGAATCTTTTTAGGTTTAGGTCTTATCATAAAAAAAATTGTTTGGGTTGTTTGTATAAGTTTTAGTTGATTTGTATGAAGATTTATATTTTTTTTATTTATATTTTTATGTTCATATCATTGAAGAAAAACAATAAAAATAACTTCTTTGTAAGTTTTTATTCTAACTATTTTATTGCAATTTGAAAGATAAGTTGTTAGTACATGTTTGTTTCTTTAATTGCTTGTTTCTGCATTAAATGAAACAATTAGTTAGCAACAATTTTATATTTTTTTTTTTGCAATTGTGAAAACATAAAAGAATTTTTACCTTTCTTTTTTTTTTTGTTAAAAAAGACAAAAAGGAAGTTTTTTTTTTCAAATATTTCTTTTGAAAATTTGAAATTGTTTTTCAATTTTTTCTTTAAAAAAAGAAAAAATTTCTTTAGTTGGTTTTTGAGTGTTTGTTTATCACTTTTTGAAAAATAAAAAGAGCTGTATTTTATTTTCTTTCCTAAATAGTTTCTTTGTAAGAATGAAAAGTGAAAAAATTAAATATTTTGGAATTTTTTTTTTTAATCTTTGAAGTGTTGATCATCACTAAAAAAAATGTAAAAGATTTATTTTATTTATACGCATGTATATTATAGTGATTTTCCATAAGTGTAAAAAACACCATTATTTTTTTTCCATTTAGTTTTGATTAATAACAACCACTAAAATGAATGATTAATAACAAAATAATTAGAACTTTTTTTATAGGGTTCATCAATTAGCTTAAGCATAAATCCTTCAAGCTTTGGATTAGGTTGACAGTTAACAATCTAAGGTTATTTTAAATTGTGTAACATACAGGTCTTTCAGAAGGATAGGAATAAATCCAATATCGTAAGGGTGTGGCCAAGATGCTCCACTAAAAAAGGAGTTAATCACGAGGTTGTGTGAGGTTAGGTTGAAGGTAAAACCTCCTTGATACTTAACTAAGCATTTGTGAGATTTTGCATGTACGGGGACTTCACTAGTACCACCATGCCCCCCCTGTGCTGCTGGTACTTTTGATATTTTAGGATTTTCTACCCTTCCCATATATATGATCCTGACTGTCAATTGTCCCCAAGATGTTGAATGTGATTTGGTAGCCATAGTGTCTTATCTTAGGTACCACATAGGTGCTTGCATGTGGATTCCTGCATACCTTGAACAAACTAATAGCACCCTTCGAGGGTGTCCCTTGTCTTGTGGGGAGACTTGCATCAAGAAGGGATATTAGTGGAGGACTTGGTAACTTCTTTCAAACCTTTTATTTTTGGTTGTGGGACTTAATCAACCCATACTGAACTTCAAAAGGCCCTTGTTTACCTAGTTGATATTCATAAGACATTTTTCTAGTGGTGTTCTCTTTGTACTCTATGCGATTTGGTTGGCCTTGGGACTTAAATTATTATAAATATCTTCTAAGGGTGGAATATAAACCATTTTTCCTCTCTAGGAGGATTCACGAGTCTTCCTCCGGAAACTCCACCACCTCCACAAAGGCATCGAACAAACACATATGGATATTTTGAGCCAACAGGTTCTATCGATTTAGTCGATGAACCAAAACTTATAAGAAACAACACTTTTTTCATTTGACACCAATATAGTTTAATATATTTAAGTCGAAGGTTTTTTAATACTATTCAACCCAACTTTAACTGATCTAGAAGGTTTAGTTTTGGTGCAGATTCCAAGTTTTGTTGAATGAGGAACAAGTTCATATATTATAAGTAGAAGGTTGATTATCGATGATTTAGGGGAAGTTCTAGAGATGTGAATTTTCCCACATCATCTATATCTCTTGGAGGATTTATCCTCATATTAGTGCTCAAATGTTACATATAATGATAGAAAGTACACCACCTATTGTTATGTTTGACATGAGTACTATACCTTTTGGTTCTATAGTTACTCAGTCTATGAGTCTTGCGTTATATTCACCTTTTGGTTCTAGTTCCTTTACATATTGGATTATAATAATGAGTCTTCCTAGTTTCTCAATAAATTGTAATCCCTTGTTTCATAATCCTATTACTAGTTTTAGTGGTTAAACTATACCATTCCAATATTTTCCTTGTAATGGAGGACAGATACCCCCATCCTTTCCCGATATTGGGAGTGGGACGATTCCATCTACTAGACATGTTTCCAGGAAAAACCCATTCGAAATATTTAACACTTAAATGGGTGGCTTTCAATCATCCTCCATGCCTTCTAGGAGTACCACTTTTTCACTATTCAGTGGAGGAGGTAATAATTTTATACCTTCAATTGACATCCAATCGAGGGAAATGTCTCGCAGGACCAATGGAATTGGTCTCAAATAATGGTAGGGGGGTATCATTTATGTAATCATTGGAATCATTTTCAAGGAGTTAGTTCTTCACAAACTATGGGTGGGGGAAACCCCACCTATTCTTTTGGTAATTTTGGTAGTGGCAATTTCCCACCACAAGGTTCATTTCCCAACAATTTTTCCATGAAACCAAGACTTCCTTTTCTAGTAACTTTGAACTTGCAAAATTTATCAAAATTGATGAATGACATAGTATGTCATGATCCTAACTATGCTCCACTTCCAACCAAATTTCCCTAAGAAATTCTCAAGTCTAAAGGTAAAACTGGTGAATATCCTCAAGATAATGTTACAACATTTCATTTATGGTGCTCTTTGAATTCTCTTAATGATGAATCTATCTTATTAATAGTGTTTCAATGCACTCTCACCAGAGTTTCTATGGAATGGTAAATTGAGTTTCCTGGTTCATACTATTGTTGCTTCCATGATTTAGAAACTATATTTTTGAACCATTTTTAGCTTCCCATGTAGTATGATGCTGGCATTGATATAATGTATCATTTTAGGAAACATAAAGCTTCCCATATCTCATATTGCATCTAATAATGACATAGGTGTAAAATGATGATTAAGGCCACTATTCCCCCTAAGTTCATTCTAGATTGGTTTCTCAAATCCTTGTTTCCTTATATCTCCAAGGATGTTTCTACATCAGGGGTTAGTACCAAAGAAGAATCCATTTTTAAGGCCCAACAACTAGATTTGATCTTTTCTCAATTTGATACCCTTTATGAAATCATTCTTGATGCACCAAGGTCTAGTACCGACCCTTCGAAACCAAAACTTGGACCACATGATGACGGTATTGTTGGTTCAATTCATGATAATGCTGCCAATTAACTATCTATAGTCGGCACAACTTCTGGTGCCACCTCTCCTCCCCAAATAGCTTCTGTACATACTATGCAAACTAATAAAAAAGATAACCAACAACCTAGTGGGAAAAAAATAAAATAAAAACACTAATAAAAAAGAGAGGATAATAAAAATAAACCTAAACAAAATAATAATGCAGGCGGTGAAAATAAAGGCATAAGAAAGTAAAATTATCTTGTAAAATTTGCAAGGGAGATCACCTTACTCATCAATTCCTGTTAATGGAATAAGCCTAGAAACTGTTGAATAAAAAACGATAACAACTTGCTATTCTAACTAATCCTTTCCCACAAGGACAACACTTAGCTTTTGATTCTTCTAATTCTATTGGAAATGTACAAGGGGGTGCCCAAACGAATCCCTCATTTGATCAATTATACTTTAACATTGTAAGATCTAATGTCTCATTATCAAGTAGATCCAAAAACTATGGCAATCTTGAGACTTGGATGAAGGATAAGGAAAGTGCTGAGCCAAATAAACCTCTCCAAATAGATAATATTGTGGTAGAGACAATGCCTCACATGATGAAAGGTGTCTATAAGAGGGAATCACATAATCCTAATGTCAGGGTTGTCGCCAATTATTCTATTGTTGAGGATTTATCTCAAAATCCATGTTCTATCTCTTCTCTAGAGGTTCTCCAAAGTTATCTGTCACAACATAATGCTTTGATGTCCACCTTAGGAAATTCAGATCCTTTGAATGGTCAGTTTGTTAATTTTGATGTATTATATGTTAAACCTAGTCCTACATATCATGTTTTCTTTCAGATCAATGTGGTTCACTCCACAAATATTATTGGTAGGACACTTGTGGATAAGGACCCATCCACTTGTGTCATGGATCTATCTTGTTGGAAAGCATTAGAGTCTTTAGAATTCTCCCCATCACCTACATTATTGACTTCTTTTGGTGGGTCATATTTCTGACCGCGTGGTATAATTTCATGTATAATTGGGAAGAAAATATGCTTGTGTGGAGGTTGAAGTATTCGATGATTCCATCGATTATAACCTTTTGTTAGGACATAATTGGACATATGAAATTATCATTATTGTGTCTTTAGTTTTATTAGTGTTGTGTTTTCCTCACAAGGGAAAGATCGTTACCATTGATTAGTTATCCTCCACTCAAAACAGTCCAAATTAACCTCTAGTATTGAATATCTATTTAAGTGATAAATCACATCCAGTAACTAAGAATGTGGAATTGGTTTATATCCATCACTTATGGGTACTTTTAAACCAACTCATACCTTCTTCATTAGCTCTACTCTAGATCTGACTGATGACGAAGTCACCATTTTATGATTAGATTCTTTTATAACATCTTACTTCAATGATCCTTGGATACTTCCTTCTTGAACTAATGCGGTGGATGAGTCTTGGAAAATTCAACAAAATACTGTAGACACTGGTCCATCTCCTATTGTAGAGGTGGATTCAACCACTCAGCTAGTTTAGACTATTGATTCTTTCACTTCTCAAGATTGTCTAGATATAGTTATGATTTTAGATAAGTCTATCCCGGAAGCATTAATAAGGCTTGAAAAACCTTGGAAATATATGCATAATCAGTTTTATTTTCTTCTAGCTTTGGATAAGATTGAGAATGGAGAGTTGCAGGTTAACTTTCCTAAAAATGTTGATTGACCATTGAATCCTTTGGATTAATATGTATTTTATGTTGAATTTAATATGGCTAACATTTCTATCCTGCATGGGTGTGGCTGATTGGTGGTTCAGTTGTTATAAAGTCACTTGTTGTAAATTGGAGGTCATGAGTTCAAATCCCACCTGGACTTACCTGTGTCCCGTGTATCGCAGTGGGTGTGGGGAACCTAGGGTATAGTGGTAGTAGGAATGGATCCCTGGACCCCGTTTCACGTGAGTACCAACCTAGCTCTAGTTGTGGATTCCCCTAGTTACAAAAAAAAATATGGCTAACATTTCTGAAATTATACTAATCAATATCTCTAGGAATCCTATCATTGGTGAGAATGTGTACAAAGGTGCAAACTGTTCTCCTGAATAGGTTTGTATCTTTACAAAACTCTTCAAGGAATTCCACAATGTTTTTTCTTGGTCATATGAGGAGATTCCATGCATTAATCCTAGTGTTGTTGACCATGAGATTAAGACCTACGAGAATGCAAATCTTGTTCGTTAGATACTTCATTCAGTCAACCTAAGGAAAGTGACTATTATCAAAGAAGAAGTTGAGAAACTTCTTAAGGTAGGATTTTTTTACCCTATTTCTTTGACATAATGGGTATCCAATCCCATTCCTATAGACAAGAAGTAAGGTAACATTTGAGTATGTATGAATTTCAGAAATTTAAACAAGGATTTTCCTATGTACAATATTCCCACCCCATTCATCGATTAGATTTTTTATGAATGTGCTGGAAGTGAGATATTTTCCTTCATGGACGGGTTCTCTAGGTATGACCTATAATGTACCCCTTACATTACCATGTAGACAAAGAGAGAAATTTCCATACTTTGATACCACACTATAACACACCCCGATGCTACACAACCACTCGAATAACCATCATCGATGTATAACACAAACATAGATATCTAAATGGGCTCCAAAATTTATTAAACAAATAATGTCATCAGTTAAACATTGAAGAAATAATTCAAACAATTCAATAATTAACATAAAGTGAAAGCTAGATGTAAAACTACATCAATAACTTGTTGAAACATTAACCACAAGTTAAACCATTAATAAATTAATTAACAATGCTAAACATTAACATTTATGCCGAATCTCGAATTTTTCATGTCGAATCTGATATGGATGATGTCGATCCCGAAGTCACCATTCGAAATTTGGAATAAACAAAACATCAATGAAACCTACACTCTCGACTTTATATTCTTGAGTCGAAAAAATTGCATCTTTTCAACCATGGTTTGACCAACCTTGAACAAGGGCCAAAATAGCTCCAAATCTCATAAAAATAGGTGCCCAGGATTATCTCTCAATGATCCAAATGGAGATCGGTGGCCACCCACCTATTCCACTGGCTCAAAACAATTTTCCATTGTGGCAGTTTCTTAGTTATTTTTCTACAGCTTTTCAGGTCCTAAACTTTCGGGGCCATTTTGAGGCCCTAAACGATACTTTTTGGAGATTTGGGGACAAATGGTTGTCATTGGTATGCATTTTTTTGACCAAAAGTTGTAAATCTTAGACAGACCTTTCCAACGAGCTATCGAACGCCCAAATTGGAGATCGTATGCAAAAGTTATGACCCCAGGAAGTTGACTGTTCAACTTACCACCTTGGGGCCACAAAATTTATGACAGTTCATCTTCTAGGGTTACATTTTGGAATTTTGGGGTTCTCACCTCATTCTTATTATAAATATGCCCCTTTCGCCTCATTTTGTATTCAGCTTGGCATGAATGAGCGTAGCATCCATATCTCTTCTCAGAGATAGCTACCACCATTCTAGCAATTGTATTACAGTCTGTTCTATTTCCACCATTTAATAGAATATGTGTTTACTATATCTCTGTTATATTTGCAAAATGTCTTTGATTATTATTATGTGTATGTTCTTTCATTTCGTTCACACATAAATCTAGATTAGTGGTATCAGAGCAATCTGCTCTTTGATTGTTTCTCGACGCATGTCCCCGACGAGTTCTGAGTATAGAGAGTTTGGTCTCAAACTAGTTTCACTTGATCATTCTCACTGTCCCAAATGTCCTCCCATGGTAGAATAAAAGAGAGACGACGGATTAGGATATCCTATATAGTCACTGCTCGAGGAATCCCTCAAGCGATAGAGGAACGAGATGGTGGATAGTTTCTCCCAAATCCTTTTGTGAATGCCGGCAATCGCAAGTGCATCTTCAACGAGCAGTCGGTTCGGGGATGCAACTCCATTTAAGGTACACGTTAACTTTGATATTCATCTATTCGAAGGAAACATCGATGCAGATGCCCTAGATAATTGGTTGAATGTTCTAGAAGGGTATTTCTCTGTCCATAATTTTTTCGACAGAGGAAAGATCACCTTTGCGCTCCTTAAGGCAGTCCCCCATGTCCAAAATTGGTGGGGTACTTATTGTGAGAAAAACTCATCAAACGAGTCTGGAATGTTTGAAACAAATCCCACTTTGGCCTCTTTCATAGATGCCATCAGGGAACAGTATTACCCTGTGGGAAAGTATGATGACTAGTACACAAATTGGACCATTCTGCGTCAAGAAAGGGACCAGATGGTGTTGGAGTACACCAACAAATTTCATACCTTGCGTACAAAGCTGAGTATCAAGGACTCCGAGCGACACTTGATTCTGAAATATCATAGTGGTCTACATCGGTACATCTGAACTAAGATGGACTTCCTCGACATCTCTTCACTTGGATCCGCCTATCGGTATGCTATCAAAATCAAGGAGAAATTTTGATAGAAGAACAAGTGAGCCTCTGGACTTGTGAATCCATAGTAGAAGCAAGGCAAGGGAAACCCTGGCATGCAGAACACAGTAAAAGAAAACAACAACCAATCCCCGCCACAAGAAAATAAGGGGGATGGAAAGACAAAGAAGGACACTAGTAAGTGGTGCGAATTTCATAAAAGCCCTTGGCACAACATTGATGAATGTCGCTCAAAGCAGTCATTAGTAGCCAAGATCAAATCTTCAGAATCATATCCTGATTCTGATTCTGAACCCAATGCCACAGCCGCATACAATGGGAGGCAGATCATTGATGCAAACTTGACTGCCACTGTTGCTACCACACAGATTCAACTAGAGGATCCTGAAGAGTCAAGGGCAGAGGAGCGCCTATTCCACTTGTAGATGTGGGTGAAGGGTATGCCTCTACATTTTTTTGTTGACAATGACAACCAAAAGAACCTGATCTCAGCAGAAGTCATCAAGAGATTGGAGCTTCCGACAACACCACACCTGCAACCTTACAACATCGGTTGGCTAAGCCAAGGATGAGGCATATACATTACTCAACAATGCCTCCTACCATATGGCATCAAGCCTTTCAAAGACGAGGTACTATGTGATGTGGCCCCACTTGAAGTCTGTGATGTTCTTTTAGGACAACCATATATGTGGAAGCGTCATGCTGTATATGAGTCATGACCTCACAGTGTCATTGTTACTTTGGGAGGAAAACTCTATCGAATACCAAAGATCGTTGCACCTAACAAAGTCTTGCAAGGTAGGAAGATAAGCTCCCACATCAGAAAATTATTCCTCTTCACAATTGCGTCTGAAGGAGAACATAAGATCACAGAGACCTCCACACCCTCTGCACAGGGTGTCTCTGCTCATCAGACGCAAGAAGAAGACAGAGCCATTGTTTCCTCATCTATCTGAGTACCTCTACGATGCAAGGCCACACATTCAAGATGCTCATCTAGAAACAAATCATCCATACAACAACTACAGTCTTCTCGGGATGTCGAAGAAAGGAAGCCTCTTCACTTCAGCAAATGTGGCACCAGGAGATCAACTCAACACACAGTTCGAGATATGATACGGGATTTGACGCAATGGAGACCATTGAATCCTAAGGAGGGAGGATTGATCCAAATGGAGATCGGTGGCCACCCACCTATTCCATTGGCTCAAAACAATTGTCCATTGTGGCAGTTTCCTAGTTATTTTTCTACAGTTTTTCGGGTCCTAAACTTCTGGGGCCGTTTTGAGGCCCTAAATGACGTTTTTTGGAGATTCAAGGCCAAATGGTTTTCATTGGTTTGCATTTGGCTGACTAAAAGTTGTAAATCTTAGACATACCTTTCCAACGAGCTATCGAACGCCCAAATCGGAGATCGTATGCAAAAGTTATGACCCCGGGAAGTTGATTGTTCAACTTACCACCTTGGGGCCGCAAACTTTATGACGGTTCATCTTCTAGGGTTGTGTTTTGGAATTTTGGGGTTCTCACCTCATTCTTATTATAAATAGGCCCCTTTGGCCTCATTTTTTATTCAGCTTTGCACGGATGAGCGTAGCAGCCACAACTCTTCTGAGAGATAGCTACTACCATTCTAGCAATTGTATTACAGTCTGTTCTATTTCCACCATTTAATAGAATATGTGTTCTCTGTATCTCTGTTATCTTTGCACAATTTATTTGATTATTATTATGTGTATGTTCTTTCATTTCATTCATGCATAAATCCGGATCACTCAAATGGGTATCTAAATATACTTTAAAATTTTAATTTTGAGAAATTGGAAAAATTGCAACATTTTAGGCCTTGGTTTGACCAAGTTTGTCCGAGGTCCAAAATGGCTCACACTCCCCAAAATATCTACATGTAGGCTTATGTCTCTAATGGGTACCTAAATACATTTTCAAATTTCATTTCCTAGAAAGTTGACAAAAGTGCATATTTGCAACCTTGGTTTGACCAACCTTGAACAAGGGCCACAATAGCTCCAAATCTCATAAAAATAGGTGTCCATGCTTATTTGGTCAAATGGGTATCTAAATCTACTTTAAAGTTTGAAATTTGAGAAATTGGAAAAAATGCAAAGTTTTAGGCCTTGAATTGACCAAGTTTGGATAAGGTCTAAAACGGCTCACAATCCCCAAAAACGATACATGTAGGCCTTGAATTGACCAAGTTTGACCGTGGTTCAAAATATCTTCGAATCCCCAAAAATATACATGTAGGCTTATCTCTCAAATGGGTACCTAAATCCACTTTCAAATTTCAATTCCAATAAACTCAACAAACATGCATATTTTCAACCTTGGTTTGACCAACTTTGAAATTGGGCCAAACTAGCTCCAAATCTCATAAAAATAGGTGTCCATGCTTATCTCAAATGGGTATCTAAATCTGCTTTAAAATTTGAATTTTGAGAAATTGGAAAAAATGCAGCGTAATAGGCCTTCGCTTGACCAAGTTTGACCGAGGTCCAAAATGGCTCGCAAATTTCAATTCCGACAAAGTTGACAAAAGTTCATATTTTCAACCTTGGTTTAACCAACCTTGAACGAGGGCCAAAATAGATGCAAATCTCATAAAAATAGGTGTCCATGGTTATCTCTCAAATGGGTATCTAAATCTACTTTAAAATTTGAATTTTGAGAAAACGGAAAAAATGTAGTGTTTTAGGCATTGGTTTGACCAAGTTTGATCGAGGTCCAAAATGGATCACAATCCCCAAAACTTACTACATGTAGGATTATCTCTCAAATACCTAAATCCACTTTCAAATTTCAATTATGAGAATGTCGAGAAAAGTGCATCTTTTCAAACCTTGTTTGACCAACTTGTAATGAGGGCCAAAATAACTCCAAATCTCATAAAAATAGGTGTCCATGCTTATTTCTCAAATGGGTACATATATCTACTTTAACATTTGAATTTTGATAAATTCCGAGAGAGTCGACAAAGTGCATCTTTTGAACCTTGGTCTGACCAACCTTGAGCGAGGGCCAAAATACCTCCAAATCTCATAAAAGTAGGTGTCCAAGCTTATCTCTCAAATGGGTATCTAAATCTACTTTAAAATATGAATTTTCTGAAATTGGAAAAAATGTAACGTTTTAGGCCTTGGCTTGACCAAGTTTGACCGAGGTTTGAAATGGCTCTCAATCCCCAAAAAATCTACACGTAGGCTTATCTCCCAAATGGGAACCTAAATACAGTTTCAAATTTCAATTCCGAGAAAGTCAACAAAAGTGCATATTTGTAACCTTGGTTTAACCAACCTTGAGCGAGGGCCAAAATAGCTCCAAATCTCATAAAAATAGGTGTGCATGCTTATCTGGTCAAATGGGTATCTAAATCTAATTTAAAATTTGAAATTTGAGAAATTAGAAAAAATGCAACGTTTTAGGCCTTGAATTGACCAAGTTTGGCTAAGGTTCAAAATGGCTCACAATCCCCAAAAAAACTACATGTAGGCCTTGAATTGGCCAAGTTTGACTGAGGTCCAAAATGGCTCGCAATCCCCAAAAAGATTACATGTAGGCCTTGCATTGACCAAGTTTAACTAAGGTCCAAAATGGCTCCAAATCCCCAAAAAATCTTCATGTAGGCTTATCTATTAAATGGATACTTAAATCCTCTTTCAAATTTCAATTCCAAGAAAGTCGACAAAAGTGCATATTTTCAACCTTGGTTTAACCAACCTGGAAGTTGGGACAAAATAGCTCCAAATATCATAAAAATAGGTGTTCATGCTCATCTCAAATGGGTATCTAAATCTACTTTAAAATTTGAATTTTAAGAAATTGGAAAAGATGCAACATTTTAAGCCTTGGCTTGACCAAGTTTGTCTAAGGTCCAAAATGGCTCGCAATCCCCAAAAAATATACATGTAGGCTTATCTATCAAATGGGTACCTAAATCCACTTTCAAATTTCAATTATGAGAAAGTCGACAAAAGTGCATCTTTTCAACCTTGGTTTGACAACCCTTGAACGAGCACCAAAACAACTCCAAATCTCATAAAAATAGGTGTCCATGCTTATCTTTCAAATGGGTATCTAAATTTACTTTAAAATTTGAAATTGAGAAATTGGAAAAAATGCAATGTTTTAGGAATTTGTTTGACCAAGTTTGACCGAGGTCCAAAATGGCTTGCAATACCACAAAAAAACTACATGTAGGTATATCTCTCAAATGGGTACCTAAATCCACTTTCAAATTTCAATTCCGAGAAATTCGACAAAAGTGCATATTTTCAATCTTAGTTTGACCAACCTTGAACAAGGGCCAAAATAGATCCAAATATCATAAAAATATGTGTCCACGCTTATCTCTCAAATGGGTAGCTAAATCCACTTTCAAATTTCAATTCTGTAAGAGTCGACAAAGTGCATCTTTTCAACCTTTCTTTGACCAACCTTGAATGAGGGAAAAAATAGCTCCAAATTTCATAAAAATAGTTGTCCATGCTTATCTCTCAATTGGGTATCTAAATCTACTATAAGAGTAGAATTTTTAGAAATTGGAAAAAATGCAACATTTTAGGCCTTTGCTTGACCAAGTTTGACCGAGGTCCAAAATGGCTCACAATCCCCAAAAACTCTACATGTAGGATTATCTCTCAAATGGGTATCTAAATACAGTTTCAAATTTCAATTATGACAAAGTCAACAAAAATGCATATTTTCAATATTTTAGGCCTTGAATTGACCAAGTTTGACCGAGGTCCAAAATGGCTCGCAATCCCCTAAAAATCTACTTGTACTCTTATCTATTAAATGGGTAATATAAATCTACATGTAGGCTTATCTCTCAAATGGGTACCTAAATCTACTTTCAAATCCCCCAAAAATCTGCTTGCACTCTTATCTGTCAAATGGGTATCTAAATCTATTTCAAGGTTGGCTAACAAAAGTGCATATTTTCAAACTTAGTTTGACCAAATTTTAAAACATATCTAGATACCCATTTAACAAATAAGAGTGCAAGTAGATTTTTGAGGGATTTGAAAGTGGATTTAGGTACCCATTTGAGAGATAAGCCTACATATAGATTTATATACCCATTTGAGAGATATGAGTACAAGTAGCTTTTTGGGGGATTGCGAGCCATTTTGGACCTCAGTCAAAATTGGTCAATTCAAGGCCTAAACATTGAAAATATGCATTTTTGTTGAATTTCTCAGAATTGAAATTTGAAACTATATTTAGATACCCATTTGAGAGATAATCCTACATGTATATTTTTCAGGATTGCGAGCCATTTTGGACCTAGGTCAAACTTGGTCAAGCACAGGCCTAAAACGTTGCATTTTTTCCAATTTTTCAAAATTCTACTTTTAAAGCAGATTTAGATACCCATTTGAGAGATAAGCATGGACACCTATTTTGATGAGATTTGGAGCTATTTTGGCCCTCGTTCAAGGTTGGTCAAACCAAGGTTGAAAATATGCACTTTGTCGACTTTCTCGGAATTGAATTTTGAAAGTGGATTTAGGTACCCATTTGAGAGATAAGCCTACATGTATGTTTTTTTGGGGATTGCAAGACATTTTGGACCTCGGTCAAACTTGCTCAAACCAAGGCATAAAACGTTGCATTTTTTCCAATTTCTATAAATTCAAATTTTAGAGTAGATTTAGATACCCATTTGAGAAATAAGCATGGAAACCTATTTTTATGAGATTTTGAGCTATTTTGTCCCTCGTTTAAGGTTTGTCAAACCAAGGCTAAAAAGATGCACTTTTGTCGAATTTCTCAAAATTCAAATTTTAAAGAAGATTTAGATACCCATTTGAGAGATAAGTCTAAATCGACAAATTTGAAACTATAGATACCCATTTGAGAGATAAGCGTGGACACCTATTTTTATGATATTTGGATCTATTTTGGCCCTCGTTCAAGGTTGGTCAAACCAAGGTTGAAAATATGCATTTTTGTCGAGTTTCTCAGAATTGAAATTTGAAACTAGATTTAGGTACCCATTTGAGAGATAATCCTTCATGTATATTTTTTGGGGATTGCGAGCCATTTTGGACCTCGGTCAAACTTGGTCAAGCCAAGGCCTAAAACATTGCATTTTTTCCAATTTCCTAGTTTCAAATTTTAAATTAGATTTAGATACCCTTTTGAGAGATAAGTATGGACATCTATTTTTATGAGATTTGGAGCTATTTTGACGCTCGTTCAAGGTTGAAAAGATGCACTTTTGTCCACTTTCATAGAATTGAAATTTGAAAGTGGATTTAGGTACCCATTTGAGAGATAAGACCACATGTAGGTTTTTTGGGGATTGGAAACATTTTGGACCTCGGTCAAACTTGCTCAAACCAAGGCCTAAAACGTTGCATTTTTTCCAATTTCTCAAAATTCAAATTTTAAAATAGATTTAGATACCCATTTGAGAGATAAGCATGGACACCTGTTTTTATGAGATCACAAACTATTTTGGCCCTCATTAAAGGTTGGTCAAACCAAGGTTGAAAATATGCACTTTTGTTGAATTTCTCAAAATTCAAATTTTAAAGTAAATTTATATACTCATTTGAGAGGTAAGCCTAAATCGAGAAATTTGAAACTATATATACCCATTTGAGAGATAAGCATGGACACCTATTTTTATGAGATTTGGAACTATTTTGGCCCTTGTTCAAGGTTAGTCAAACCAAGGTTGAAAATATGCACTTTTGTCGACTTTCTCAGAATTAAAATTTGAAAGTGGATTTAGGTACCCATTTGAGAGATAAGCCTACATGTAGAATTTTTGGGGATTGCGAGCCATTTTGGACCTCAGTCAAACTTGGCCAAGCCAAGGCCTAAAATGTTACATTTTTCCAATTTCTCAATTTCAAATTTTAAAGTAAATTTAGATACCCAATTGAGAGATAAGAATGGACACCTATTTTTATGAGATTTGGAGTTGTTTTGGCGCTCGTTCAAGGGTTGTCAAACCAAGGTTGAAAAGATGCACTTTTGTCGAGTTTCTCGGAGTTGAAATTTGAAAGTGGATTTAGGTTCCCATTTGAGAGATAAGCCTACATGTAGATTTTTTGGGGATTGCGGGCCATTTTGGACCTCATTCAAACTTGGTCAAGCCAAGGCCTAAAACGTTGCATCTTTTCCATTTTCTTAAAATTCAAATTTTAAAGTAGATTTAGATACCCATTTGAGATAAGCACGGACACCTAGTTTTACGAGATTTGGAGCTATTTTGTCCCAATTTCAAGTTTGGTTAAACCAAGGTTGAAAATATGCACTTTTGTCGACTTTCTCAGAATTGAACTTTGAAAGTGGATTTAGGTAGCCATTGGAGAGATAAGCCTACATGTATATTTTTTAGGGATTTGGAGCCATTTTGGACATCAATCAAACTTGGTTAATTGAAGGCCTAAATGTAGTTTTTTGGGGGATTGCGAGCCATTTTGGACCTTATCCAAGCGTGGTTAATTCAAGGCCTAAAACATTGCATTTTTTCCAATTTCTCAAATTTCAAATTTAAAGTAGATTTAGATAGCCATTTGACAAGATAAGCATGGAAACCTATTTTTATGAGATTTGGAGCCATTTTGGCCCTCGTTCAAGGTTGGTTAAACCAAGGTTGCAAATATGCACTTTTTTCGACTTTCTTGGAATTGAAATTTGATACTATATTTAGGTGCCCATTTGAGAGATAAGCCTACGTGTATATTTTTTTGGGGATTGTGAGCCATTTTGGACCTCGGTTAAACTTGGTCAAACCAAGGCCTAAAACGTTGCATTTTTTCCAATTTCTGAAAATTGAAATTTTAAAGTAGATTTAGATACCCATTTGAGAGATAAGCCTGGACACCTATTTTTATGAGATATGGAGCTATTTTGGCCCTCATTGAAGGTTGGTCAAACCAAGGTTTAAAAGTTGCACTTTCCCGACTCTCTCGGAATTGAAATTTGAAAGTGGATTTAGGTACCCATTTGAGAGATAAGGCTACATGTAGATTTTTTGGGGATGACGAGACATTTTGGACCTTGGTCTAACTTGCTCAAACCAAGGCCTAAAAGGTTGTATTTTTTCCAATTTCTATAAATTAAAATTTTAAAGTAGATTTAGATACCCATTTGAGAAATAAGCATGGACACCTATTTTTATGAGATTGTGAGCTATTTTGGACATCGTTCAAGGTTGGTCAAACCAAGGTCGAAAAGATGCACTTTTGTCGATTTTCTCAAAATTCAAATTTTATTATAGATTTAGATACCCATTTGAGAGATAAGCCTAAATCAATAAATTTGAAACTATAGATACCCATTTGGGAGATCAGTGTGGACACCTATTTTTATGATATTTGGATCTATTTTGGCCCTTGTTCATGGTTGGTCAAACCAAGGTTGAAAAGATGCACTTTTGTTGAGTTTCTTGGATTTGAAATTTGAAAGTGGTTTTAGGTACCATTTGAGAGATAAGCCTTCATGTATATTTTTTGAGGATTGTGTGCCATTTTGGACCTCGGTCAAACTTGCTCAATCCAAGGCCTGAAACATTGCATTTTTTCCAATTTCTTAGTTTCAAATTTTAAAGTAGATTTAGATACCCATTTGAGAGATAAGCATGAACACCTATTTTTATGAGATTTGGAGCTATTTTGGCGCTCATTCAAGGTTGGTCAAAGGAAAGTTGAAAGGATGCACTTTTGTCGACTTTCACGGAATTGAAATTTGAAAGTGGATTTAGGTACCCATTTGAGAGATAATCCTATAGGTAGATTTTTTGGGTATTGTGAGCCATTTTGGACCTCGGTCAAACTTGGTCAAGCCAAGGCCTAAAACATTGCATCTTTTCCAATTTCTCAAAATTAAAATTTTAAAGTAGATTTAGGTACCCATTTGAGAGATAAGCATGGAGACTTATTTTTATGAGACTTGGAGTTATTTTGGCCCTCATTCAAGGCTGGGCAAACAAGGTTTGAAAATATGCACTTTTGTCGACATTCTCGGAATTGAAATTTCAAAGTGGATTTAGGTACCCATTTATGATATAAACCTACATGTAGTGTTTTTGGTGCTTGTGAGCAATTTTGAACCTCGGTCAAACTTGGTCAACCCAAGGCCTAAAACATTGCATTTTTTCCATTTTCTCAAAAATCAAATTTTAAAGTATATTTAGATACCCATTTGAGAGATAAGCATGGACACCTATTTTTATGAGATTTGGAGCTATTTTGGCTCTCGTTCAAGGTTGGTAAAACCAAGGTTGAAAATATGTAATTTTGTCTACTTTCCCCGAATTGAAATTTGCGAGCCATTTTGGACCTCCGCCAAACTTGGTCAAGCCAAGGCCTATAACGTTGTTTTTTTCCAATTTCTCAAAATTCAAATTTTAAAGTAGATTTAGATACCCATTTGAGATAAGCATGGATGCCTAATTTTATGATATTTGGAGCTATTTTGGCCCAATTTCAAGATTGGTCAAACCAAGGTTGAAAATATGCACTTTTGTCGACTTTCTCAGAATTGAAATTTGAAAGTGGATTTAGGTACCCATTTGAGAGATAATCCTACATGTATAATTTTTTGGGATTTGGAGCCATTTTGGACCTCGGTCAAACTTGGTCAATTCAAGGCCTACATGTAGTTTTTTGGGGTTTGCGATCCATTCTGAGCCTTAGCAAAACTTGGTCAATTTAATGCCTAAAACATTGCATTTTTTCTAATTTTCTCAAATTTCAAATTTTTAAGTAGATTTAGATACCCATTTGACCAAATAAGCATGGAAACTTATTTTTATGAGATTTGGAGCTATTTTGTCCCTTTTCAAGGTTGGTCAAACCAAGGTTGCAAATATGCACTTTTTTTTACTTTCTCGGAATTGAAATTTGAATCTGTATTTAGCTACCCATTTGAGAGATAAACCTACATATAGATTTTTTTGGGGATTGCGAGCGATTTTGGACCATGGTCAAACTTAGTCAAACCAAGGCCTAAAACATTGCATTTTTTCCAATTTCTCAAAATTAAAATTTTAAAGTAGATTTAGATACCCATTTGAGCGATAATCTTGGACACCTATTTTTAGGAGATTTGGAGCTATTTTGGCCCTCGTTCAAGAGTCAACATGAATAATAAAACAAGAAAACTTACACTCCTAACTTTTGATTCCTGAAGTCGATACTTTGGAAATTGCGAGTCAGTATCAACTTAAAAAATTTAATAACAAACACTCCCGACTTTCGATTCCTGAAATTGAAACGTCAGAAGTTGGGAGTCAACACTAGTTCATAATAACTGTAATAAACATATGATATTATCCATTGACCTTGTGATCAATGGTCAATATTACTCCTATTTAACAGACAAAAAACAAGCCACTTTCAAATAAATGGCTAAGGAAAAGAAAAAAAGGAGGTAGCTAAGGATTTCTGCGACGACCTAGCACAAAAACTATTTCCCATGATGCATGTGTCAAGCTCACGGATTGACACATAAACACAACCTAGGCATATGTCCAACCCTCCAGGATTGAATGACCCATGCCACAAAGGGGGAAAAGAACCAAATGACTAAGGCAGGGATGACGTTCGGTTGGAAAACAACATGTTACGAGCTTTCCAACAACCTTCCTGGCCCAAAAGGACTCAAACAAGTCATCACAATAGATCCTGAAGAAATCAATCCATGACAATTAAATAAAATAGAAACTGTCTAAATGAGTCCATAGAAATGTCTAACTTCCAACCATCATTTCAAACAATAAATAAGCATATTAACATTCATCCCAATTGAAAAAGATCCACACGATGAATAAGGAGTGAATCCTTTATGCCATAACTCTCAAATATCAACATGTGGAAATTTCAACAAACAACACCATCCAATTAAAGATCCCTTCACATTGAAATTATCTTTCATGTAAACAATAGGGCATAAATGACTTCTATTCGTCAATCCTAACTTGCTTAGCAAATAATAACCATGAGATAACAACTATTCTTATTCTTTCATTCTTATAAGACTGTTTGAAGCCTTTGGAACCTTTTGGCCATGCTCCCCATGTCCAACTTAGGCATAATCTAGGAAAAACAAAGATTGAATTAATAATGTTGGGAACCTATTAGATATTTTCCCAATTCCCATCTAAGGAATAACTCAACACTTAACCACATTCTTGCAAAACCCACATGGCAGTATTTGGAACCTATTGTCTACACAACCAATGTCCAACTAAGGTACAAATCTCATAAACATACACACCTTTCTTCATATACCAAACATATGCACAATAACTCATTTGATAACATATAAACTGTCAATTAACTGAACTTCATAACATAAACATGCATACAAGACACTATACAACATGGTTATGTTTTAATCCATTAAAAATTATTTATCTTTCATAATTGTTTATAAGATAATCACTTATCTAAAGTTTTAAGGGTTTGGAAACTATCCTTTTGGTAGCCATGCTCCACCCAACTTTAGGTCGTGCTACCGTATATATTTTAGTATAACTCTACCCCCGAGCTGAGACTCATGCATTCACTGTAGACTTCTCACCAGCCTAATCTCTCTCAAGGTTCAACACTTGACATATTGGATTTATTGGTTTTTAACAAAATCCATGTCATACCGTGCAATTCATTAAATCAAATTCATTCTACTGGCACAATAGTGGTAGTCATCACTGTCCTCTATGCCTAGAATTCCACTAAGTTCACTTCAAGAACTGCTTGCCACTTCACTGGAATTACCAGAGGAAAAACAAGGAAAAAAGTTTTACAACAAAGGCTTAAGGATATGGTTCCGAGAACTCAAGTTTCTCACCATCCCAACCACCTATTCCCATAGTCAAAATTGATAGTTCTCTCAGGAACTGGTGTTTCAATACACTTTCTCTATACATACAAGGACAAAAATATCATTCTAACGCCTCTATCCCATGAGGGTGAGCATACATTTATATGACAAAGAAGGATTAACAGAGAAGGATGAGGTGGGATCCTACTAAGATGGGGGACAGGTGAGATCCACCCTAAATGGAAGGGATAAACCTCCATAGGGATCTCCTTCAAGACAATTATTAAAGATTCTCTTTTTCCCTCTGTATCGGTTGTGCCACACCCTATACACAATAAACATGTGTCAACACCGCACCCTGTAGTGATGGAAAGTGACTCAATTGGGGAGTGCCTTACCCTACTAGAAGGAAACATGTGCCACCCAGTAAAAAAAGGGTTTTTAAAGGGGAAAAACCTCAAGGATCATATTCCAAAGAGATTCCTGCCAAGCACTTTAGAGTTTAAGGAAAAGAAAAGTTGTACATGGTCTATGATCATGATGAGGATGAGAATTATGTGAAACATCTAGAATCGATTTATCTATGCACCTAAGACACTGAATGAGCCCATGGTTTGGGTTACTAACTGAATGATATAGTTGTAGTACAATGCCCCAACCCCAGAGCATTGTACGCTCTGCAACCACGTTCAAGCAGAATGATATTCCTTTGCACGACACTTTTGCATGATCCTTCTACATGTCTTTTGAAGTAGAGAGTAATTATTTGTATGCTTACTCACAAGAGCTGATTCTCCTCTTTAGATGCTCCTATAGCAATCTTGTGAGTTTCAAAACTACTCCACAACCAAAATTCTAGGTCTCCTTTTCTCCTCACACCTTAACATCCTCCTTTTCTCTACACCTTCCTTCTCCAGTTTAATTCCTACACACACTCCCCCCAAGCTTGGGTCTCCTTCCCCAAGATCGATTCCACCAAACTTTCATGGATCAATCACATCCATGCGACACTTTTCCACAATTTGTTAATCTCCACTTATCCACCTTTTTAATTCATAAACATGTTTACAAGATTAATCAAGGAGATTAAGGCTTAGAAAAAGGTTAAAGTTTAATTTATGGTCTGAAGGGTTAAATATGATCATAGACTCAACCTGTATGCTATTACAACCCTCCCCACTCGCTGTCATGGGTGAATACATCAGTCCTCATCATTCAACGTAATAACTCATCCATGACCTGATCAAACTTTTATATTAAACTTTTAAAAGCATACAATGAGTTCTTTCCTTAAGGCACTCATAAAATGTTTACAAAATTACATTTTAAACCGGGGTTAAATACTGGGGATATTACACTACCGAATTCAAATCCGAACGTGGGATCAACATAAAACTACATTTTTTTGTCCTTGGGGAAATTTCACCTACAGAAATATGCCACTTGGCCTTAAAAATATTGGATCTACCTTTTAGCGGGCTATTTATTTCACTTTCCATGACATCAAGCATATTTTTGAAGCCTATCTAGATGATTTAGTATCTCATTCTCTTAAGAGGTGAGATCATCTAGATCATCTTCTCCTTGTCCTTGAATGATGTATGCACTACAAAATTTGATTTAATACTAATAAGTGTACCTTTTGAATTGAGTCTGTAATACTCTTAGTTTTTATTGTTTGGAACAAAGGGATCATGGTTTAGCCTTTAAAGGTGGAATCCATTGTTAAATTACCTCCTCTAACAAATGTTCTCCAACTTCAGAGTCTACAAGGTAAATCCAATTTTCTCAGAATTTTTATCATTAATTATGTGAATATTAATAAAGGTTTCATATAGTTACTAAAGGAAGGGGTCCCACTTATATGGGATGCAGATACCCAAGCTTGTTTTGACACTCTTAAAAGAGCCCTTATAATAGCCCCTTTTCCTAGTCCTCCAATTTATACAAAATATTTTTTGTTATATCTGGCCGCATCCGATTCCACAATTGGTGTATTTTTAGTCTAAAAGATGATAGTTTTCAAGAATATGTCATATATTAGCTTAGTCATGATTTAGCTAGTCCCAAACTAAAATTTTGTTGGATTAACAACTGCCATTAGAAAAAAACCTGCAGGTATTAATATCCACCACAATTTCTAGAGTTAGGATATTGGGAGGCGGTTAGTCCATTTCACGAAACTCATGGGGAGCACTGAATCCAATGTCCAACAATCTCTCCCCCAATGCGAGCCAGGTGATTTTTGAACCATTGACCTGTTGCTCTGATACCATTTGTTGGACTCACAATTACCATTAGACCAAAACATGCATGTATTAATATCTTCCACAATCACTAGAGTTGGGATCTTGGTAGGCGGTTAGTCCATGTAACGAAAATAACAAGGAGCACTAAACCCAATGTACAACAATTCTCATGTTGAGAAGTTAGTTGTAGTGGTTGTTTTTGTAGTCCAGAGACTTCAACATTACATATTATTGTGCAAGGTCACTTTAGATGCAAATATCAACCTATTTTAATATGTTTTCACCCAACAACACATATTTCATTAAATTTGGAATTAAACAATGGATCTAAAATTAAAAAATAACCAAAAAACCCAATTCTTGGGTTGTTTTTGTAATAAAATATTTCCAATGTTAATGAAACTAATTTTAATGAAACTTTAACCTTTTCTAATTTGTAAAAAAATAATTTTAATGAAACTTAGTTTACCTCGAGAAAATTAGTTTATTACTAATTTGATGAAACTTAGTTTACCTCACGAAAATAATAATTGGGGGAAATTTTAATAGATGGATTGTTATCTTGTAAGAGTTTGACTTAGATTTTATGTCTGCTAAGTCCAAGCAATATTTGGTCTTTGTTGAAATTATCTTGGATTTTTCTAGTGAAGAATGCGACTATACTAAATAATATGTCTCATTCCCTAATGAGCATATTTTTATCATCTCTTCATTAGACCCTTGGTATGGGGATATTTTGATATATAGTCAAACTATGAAGTGTCCTCAATATTTTTGATGGTATGAGTGATGATGCCTACGACATAATGCACAAAACTACCTCATCATTGGTGATACTTTGTATCACCATGGAGTTGATTCCATACTATGTTGTTTGACTCACGAAGATGATGGGTCAGTTTTAAATGATTCTCATAGCGGGGATTGCGAAGGTCATCTTTCTGGTCTTGTGACTACTTAAAACATTTTGCGTGCTAAATACATTTGGCCAATGATCTTTAAAAATTGCATCAAAGTGGTTGAAAAGTGTAATGCTTGTCAAAAATTTACTAAAAAGATGCAAATGCACCCTCCCCCATTGTTTCCTAGTATCATTGTGGGCCCCTTCACTAAGTTGGGGGTTAATTATATGAATTGCCACCAAAATTCGTCTAGGGGGAATCAATATATCATAGTGGTTGTCGACTATTTTATGAAATGGGATGAATCCATGCCTACTTTTTCTAGTGATGGGGAAACTGCAACTTATTTTTTGTTCAATAATATCATTACGAGATTTGGTATACCACATGAGCTTATCACTGATCATGGTTGTCATTTTCAAAATCATATGATGAATTAATTAGCCACTATGTTGGGTTTTAAAGAAGAGAATTCTTCAAATTTTTATCCCGAAGATAATGGTCAAGTTGAAGTTGTCAATAAGACCTTATATACCATGCTTCAAAGGCTCAAGTGAATGCAAGTATATCTAATTGACATGTTATTCTATATTATGATTTATTGGCCTATTGAATGACCATTAATAATGCTACAAGGTTTTCTCCTTTTTAACTAGTTCATGGAGTTGAATCAATCCTCCTAATTGAATTCAAGATTCCTTTTTTGGAGTTAGTTGTTCAACTTTTATCCGATACTTCATCTTTAGAAGAGCACTTAGTTCACTTATAATATCTCGATGAACAATGTCTAGATGCTACTATGGTCAATGAGGCTCATGAAAAATGGGTGAAGAGTCAGTACAATAAATCCGTCTGTCCAAGAGTGTTCTTGGAAGGAGATGTTGTATTTCTTTACGATCAAGATAAAAATCCATTAGGGGCGGGTAAATTCAAGTCTATGTGGATAAGTCTTTATATTGTTTATAAATTTATGAAAAAAGGTTGGTGATAGTTTCCATACTCAAAATATTTCATCGACCACATGGGTGATTTATTCTCCCACTAGTTAGTTAGTTGTCTCAATAGGTGCTTGTTTGGGGCCAACTACCAATAATATGGCCATGTACAATGTCGTAATAGATATCCTTTTTGATGCCCTTTTAAATGGTATGTTATATCTAGAAGTTTGTCTTGATTCACAACTGATCGTTTCTCAACTAAATGGTGAGTATCCGGTTCACGATCTTGCTTTATTTCATTAGTTTTTGCGTGCATACTTCCTTTAGCGACATTTTGTTTTTATTACTTATAATCATATACCAAGAGATAAAAATGCAATCATTGATGCATATGCTAATTATATTCTTGATTGTAATTTGTGTCTTTTTAACACAATAACAACATTTTGTACATATCATGGATTTCTATTTTTAGACAATGCAAATAAGTATGCAAAAGAAAACGTCTGTAGATATATATAAAGTAAAAATAAACAAAAAAGTTTATGCATATGCAAAATATCTGGATTTACATGTCCAAAATGGGTGCTATCAATATGTTAGACACAATGGCACACTAAAACAGGGGGGGGGGGTGTTGGTGAATCGGTGTGTTCTAAATCTTAAACCATTTTCAATATTTAAAGTAATATGGGTGATTACAGATTTACAGTTATGACAATGCAACAAGTATAACAAAAGGAATGATGATCATCAATCACATACAAATGATAGAGACAAATAAACATTCATTTTTATTTGAGCACCTACTCAAATGAGGCTCCAACCGTATGTTTACAAATTCCTTCTTATGGAGAGCACTATGTTATAGCAGATTTTACCACACCTGGTGAATCACACTTGTATGGCCTTCCCATGTCCCTCTGCAGACTCTTTGGACCCCATGGAACTTTTTTATAACTTTGATGTTTCCAATATCATCCCTAAAAACATGCTTAAATTGCTATACGCAACTTTTAAACCCTTTATCGCGTATATACGTGGGTTTGACGCCTAAAACCGCTTACATCGGGATGTGTACAAAAGGCCAAATTCTTTTGGAGTTTTCCTTGACATGGATCTGACTCACTTGTCTCCTGGCCTTCCATATGCCTTGAGATCACTCAGATTCAACCCTTCATTGCCCCATTGAAGAGTTATATAAGGAACCCTTTGGATACATTGAAGAATATAAGAGAATTGAGAGAAAAGAAACTATAGTCCATTGTTTCTGGAACTTGTGCTTGAGTCTGCATCCCTTTGTTCGTTGGAGCACTTTAGTGTTCTTCCCAAGCTTGCCTTTTGCTTGTGAGCTTGCTATCGAGAGATGGAGGATTGAGGTGGTGGAGACCCAAGTGGGAGATTTAGTTTCTCTGATTCACAAACATGTCGACAGAGTTTGTATTCATTGTAATCTCTGATTTTATATTAATAGAAATATCTTTTCCTATCCAATAATGTATGTTTGAATGAATATTTTATCCATGGATGATTTCAAATGCTTATACGTTGTTGATTATATATGCTAGAGTAGATCTAACACCAATATATATAGTATGCTTGTCTTGTTTACTTATTGTTGAGGAAGTGATTCATCAATTCAAGCTGAAGTTGGAAAGCTCAACGGGGATCTACTTCAACCGTCCGGAATAAGGTACGAGTTTTGATCCTTTAGTGTTAGATATTTGATTTCTCTTTCATATTGGAAAGGATTGATTTCTGGAGTCAAGCTGTCTGTTGTGGTACCCCAAGCCATAGGAATTTCTCTTCGTAACAGAATTGGTGACTCCGCTGGGGATGTTCCTTGTTTTTATTTAGGGGCTTGTGGGCATAATGGGATTGATATTCATGACTTGCTCTTTGTTTCTCCTTGTTTATGTGTTGCATTTTATAGGATGTTCATCCATTGACACTCCCCTTTATTGGCTTGACACTTGGCCTACTTTTTACCACTGTCTTCTCTGTATACATAGATTTTTGGCCAAAAGTCGCGTATACACGCAGGTTTTTGGCCAAAATCCGCGTATACATGCAGTTTTTGGCCAAAAGTCACGTATATACGCAGCTGTTCTTTAAATAGTGGCATACATCCTCCCTTTTGGTGAGTTTGATGTTGTGGGAAGTTCTTGGGTGGGTTGTGAGTGTGGTTGGGTCTTCCTTGGGTGTGATGTTGTCTGTTGGATGCTTCTTTTGTGACCAGAGACTGCTTTTTCATTGATTTTTTCTTTGAAAGTAGTTTTAGTCATTTTTCCTTTTTGTTTTGCCGGTGTCTTGCTGGGCTTGTGTTTTATACTTGCTGCAGAGACCGAGAGTTTTAGATGACTTTTATTGCATTTTTCATTCTTTTATATTGAAAAATACAAGGTAGTTGCATTTTTTTGCATATGGATTTGAGGAAGTAGTTGCATTGGACTGCTTGGATGAGAGTTGTGTTTAGGCTTTCATATAGGAAGGATTGCATTGGCATTCAGAAATGAATATATATTTATGAATCTCATGTAGTGGCATACCCTATTTTTCATTTGACAAAGATTGCACTTAGCATTGTTTGTTATGGTGTGCATATTTATTTCACTGCTGAGTCATAATGTCATTAGTTGCACAGTCATTTCCCTTTGAGTAATTACATACAATTAAAATCAACGCATAATAAAATGGATTACACTATTTTCTTTGATAGGGTACACCAACAAGATTAGGTTTTAGGGTCTTGGAATAGTTCATTGTGAGTAAATTCTCCAAGACCACTAAACAACAACATATATGTGTTTGTCCAGGTGAGAGTGTGAAATTCCTTGGTATAATTAGTGTTTCATAGGATCCTCCTCTTACAAGGGAGTTAAGCACGAGGTAGTGTGAGCAGTTATTGATTGGGATGACCCCTAGTCATAACTGAGTAGCACCGAAGATATTTCTAGGATTGTATTCATATTTTGGGGCTCTTTCGGGAGTTTTGGGATTTGCTACCCTGCCCATACGGTCAATCCCGCTTGCGACTATCCGCCTGAGCATTGATTATATTGAGGTGACCTTAGTTCCCTTACCTAGGATATCGAGGGGGTACTTTACAGGGGTTATTCTGTGGGTGTCTCACCCAGGTTGGGGTCAGACAACATAGTCACTTTATGCGTTGAAGCTGAGGGGCACTATAATTGGTTACATACATCCGCTTGTAGTGTATGGGAGTTTTGAGCCTCTCCTAGGTGAGACATACCTACTGCATTCGGGAGCTCACATATCCTCCCCTTGGTTTGCTTGTATTTTGGCTATAGATTTTCTTAGGAGTGTGCTCTTTGTGCGCTAGTTGGCCTTTGGGATCATGGTTACTTGAGTATATTTATGCTCTCTTGAGTTCAGGTCCTTTTATTTTTGACATGCTTGGTATCCTTTCACCCATCCTTGGTCCTAGTATGGACCCTGGTGTCAGACTTGGGGGCATCACAGCCCCTTACTGTGCTCATAGATTTGGGAATGGTCATATTCTTCCCTCTACTCCATTTGTGGAGGATGTTGACTCCATTCTCTCGGTCTTTACACCGGTGGTCACCCTCACGAAGGTGGTAGTGGATGTGTGAACGTTGGGTCTACACCTTACTTTCCTTTTTATGTCCCATCGTTCACCGCATTGTTTCCTTTGGGTACTATTGTCATGATCATTCCTCCCTATATCCTATAGTTTGGATTCTTTATTGATTATTTTGGGTTATGTTGAACTAATATGGTTGTCATGTAGGGTCCATTTTTTGTACACTCTCTCCAAGGTTTCGACCCGTTCATGCCTATCACATGTATCATGTCTAAAATGGCATATAGGTTAAGATTTCACATCCGCTTGCATTTTGCATGACCTTATGACTGTTTCATTTTAACCTTAGGTACGAACCCATTCCATGGTATCACAGAGCCTTCATGTTGTTTTTAGAAGTGGTACTATGTGAATGGTAGAGCTTTCCTATACATGGGTGTCCTAGTTAGCTCCCATTTGCATTTGGTACCCATGTTGTGAGTCCTCTCTTGAGTCTGGGAGTCCCTTTTAGTCCCGCCATGTCCTTGAGCAAGAGCTTCATACTCCTCTTGAACTTTATTCTTGCCATTTCCCTGGGACTCCCTTGTATATGTCAAGATGTAATTGCATTATCATGAGCTTTTCCTACCTTCTTGAGCCTTACACCGGCTTCCCTGACTTTGAGTTTCAGCCATATATCCCAAGCTTGTCTCATGTCTAGCCATGTAGAGCCATCTTTTATATCCTTTGCAGCTTGATTCCCTATTTTACCGGGAGGGGACTTTCCCCAGAGTGTCGCTATCCTACACATGTATCCTTGCATTGAGCATAGGTATGTTCCACTGCCTGGAACTAGTTTGTTTTCCCATATGACACTCATCTCCTCCTAGTTTGTAACTATAAAATGGTTTTATTCTTTTTCAAGCTTTTTAAATATTTGAAAAAGTCCAAAAAATTTAAAAAAGAAAAAATCCAGACAAGGAAATATGTTATCTTTGGTATCTGTCGAGTTGTGTCTCCTTCGAACAGATCACTATATATCACATCCATTGGTTGGGTTTATAGTTTGACTTTAGGAGCTGTACTCATTTATCTGAGTTTATCTCCACCGACTGGTTAAGCTTCTAGTCCCTATGGAGCCTCTGTCAATGCCTCCTATGTCGCAGAGATGTCCCAGTTTTGTATATCGAGTCTATGCTACCTACATTCAGTCACCATTCACCGTTATGCTCTTGTTCGAAGGAAGTTGAAACCTGAGTCGGCCATTCCTCAGTTATCTTGACTTTGCATGTCGGCCATTCCCAGTGTAGTTACTGGTTCGTGCACCTTATGATCGAGTCCTTCCACATTATACAAATTTGTTGAGTACCTCGTGTTGGATGATGGGGGATGCCTTAATGCCCTCCTTCCAATGGATTTCATCCCATTTACTTTAGATCATTTATTCTGGGATTGGAATCTAGAGTCATTTTTGAGTTCCTTGAGACTTGCAGTCATCAGTGGTAGGTTCTCTCACCATCGATAGTTTTTGGGAATACATCAATGTCCCCTGATCGATGGATCCTATCAAGTGTTCGACCTCAACACACCTATTCACACTTGTTAGTTTTCACTCTAGTACCTTGATTCCCATTATCATTATTGGTGGGTGATCTCGCGTCTGTTAAAGGTATACATCTATGACTGGTAATCAGATGATGGACTACTATGTTTGACATCGACACCTCTATTCACAGACGACCTTCCAGATTGGTGGAATCTCTTATATGCTACCTCCTTGATCATGCCAGTGTTCATGAGATTTCAGCTCTCGTGACTTGATTCCAGTGTGTGTCAGACATTTCCAGCCATTATGGAGATCTTGATCTGTTATATATCTTCAGCCTTCATGGAGATCATGATCCTTTGTATATCTTCATCATGCAGATTTTGATCTATGTATATTGTACATGGCGATGACTACTTATGTCATATTTTGTATCATGCCTGTTCATGGCCATTGTACTCTTATGTATCTGGGACTGCTATATGTATTTGTAGTTATATGCAAAGTTGTATTATTGTACTATGCTGATTGGGTGGCTGGTCTTCCATTTGGGATTCTTCATCACTCCACTTTTGGGATGGAATTATAATGTATTTCGGCCATCTTATGACCCCTCTGACCTCTCACATTAGGGGGCATCTGTTATAGCAGATTTTACCACACCTGGTGAATCACACTTGTATGGCCTTCCCCTGTCCCTCTGCAGACTCCTTGGACCCCATGGACCTTTTTTCTACCTTTGATGTTTCCAAGATCATCCCTAAAAACATGCTTAAATTGCTATACACAACTTTTAAACCCTTTATCGTGTATATATGTGGGTTTGACCCCTAAAACCACGTACATCGGGATGTGTGCAAAAGGCCAAATTCTTTTGGAGTTTTCCTTGACATGGATTTGACTCACTTGTCTCCTGGCCTTCCATATGCCTTGAGATCACTCGGATTCGGCCCTTCATTGCCCCATTGAAGAGCTAAATAAGGAACCCTTTGGATACATTGAAGAATATAAGAGAATTGAGAGCAAAGAAACTATAGTCCATTGTTGCTGAAACTTATGCTTGAGTCTGCATCCCTTTGTCCCTTGGAGCACTTTAGTGTTCTTCCCAAGCTTTCCTTTTGCTTGTGAGCCTGCTATCGAGAGATGGAGGATTGAGGTGGTGGAGGCCTAAGTGGGGGATTCAGTTTCTTCGATTCATAGACGTGCCGACAGAGGTTGTATTCATTGTAATCTCTGATTTTATATGAATAGAAATATCTTTTCCTGTCCAATAATGTATGTTTGAATGAATATTTTATCCATGGATGATTTCAAATGCTTATACGTTGTTGATTATATATGCTAGAGTAGATCTAACACCAATATATATAGTATGCTTGTCTTGTTTACTTATTGTTGAGGAAGTGATTCATCAATTCAAGCTGAAGTTGGAAAGCTCAACGGGGATCTACTTCAACTGTTCGAAATAAGGTACGAGTTTTGATCCTTTAGTGTTAGATATTTGATTTCTCTTGCATATTGGAAAGGATTGATTTCTGGAGTCAAGTTGTCTATTGTGGTACCCCAAGACATAAGAATTTATCTCCCTAACACACTAAACCTCATGTTTTTCTTAGCGCCCACTTAAATAACACTCTCCAGCTACTACTAGATGGAAGCACCAACTTCCACTTGTACAAGCTCCAACTTGTACAAAGAAAACAACATGTTTGACCTAGCACCAACTAAAATCACATTCTCTAGCAACAACTGGGTGGAAGCACCAAATTCCACTTGTAAAGGATCCAAATTGTACAGAGAAGGAAACATGCTTTTCCTACCACCACCCTACCACCCTTGTTTCGCAGACTTAAACGTGTTCAGTACAATATTTATAAAAATAGATATAACAATGCATACCAACTCTGTTATGATCTGCTTATGAATTTGATTCTGCACCTTGGTTCCCCTCATTGTCTCTATTCTGGATATTCTTGAAAGCACTTAGAGTCCTTTGTCATTCTGTAATCCCCACTTTGATAGCGATCCATGCACTAGCTCTCTGTCTACAGAGAGCACTTTCTTCTCTTCCTATCTCCCATCCTTTTATAGAAGTCAATATTTAACTTCTTTACCTTCTCATGCGCCTAAAGTTCTATTTCCATAACTGATCAACCTGTTCTATGCCTTACAATAGACAAGAATTCCAATCATTGGTTAACCATGAATTTCTGTAACAAATATTCGTCCTTAAGGTTCTTCCACACTTGTCGTTTTCTGCAACAAATCAGGGTTTCCGCACTCCTGGTTCTGTACTTTTGGTTCCATAGTATAGGTTCCACCCTAATCATTCCACACCATTGATATTCTTGGGTCTCTCTATGACTGTTTATTTGCTGAGGCAATTCGATATCGGATATGTGAATTTTATTGATATCATTTCATGATTTTCGCTTTCCTTCTTTCGCACATCCTTTTCTGCATAATCAATCCGCGTCATTGATTTCTTGTACAATATTTCCCGACCGTCGATCCTGAATCCGGTGCGGGATGTAGATCCTGGGTTTTCAATATTTTGTTAAACAACTTGCAATATTTTTAGCTTTCCAACTTTCTCCTTCCACCTGTAGAACTCCTTCCGCACCATTGATTTCTTGTGCAAGTTTTCTCAACCGTTGATCTTAGATACGGTACGAGATGCGGAACTCGGGTTTTAAATATTTGTTTGGACAATTTCTAGACTTTCCTCTTTCCTCTTTCCACTTGTGAATTTCCTTCCACGCCTTCAATTTCTTATGCACACTTTCCCAACCGTCGATCTTAGATCCGGTGTGGGATGTGGATCGCGAGTCTTCAACATTTTGTTAAACAACTTCTACAAATTCCGCTTTCCATGCCTTATACCTATAGAATTCCTTATGCTTTGTTGATTTCTTATGCACGTTTTCCCAATTGTTGATATTAGATCTGGTGCGGGATGCAGAACACGGGTCTTCAATATTTGTTTGGACAATTTCCATACTTTTCGCTTGCAAAACTCCTTTCTCACCGTTGATTTCTTATGCATGCTTACTCTTGACTGTCAGATATTGTTTATCTGATTACCTTTCAAACTTTGCAGATTTTCTCTTGACCGTTGATTTCTTGTGTGGATTCATTCATGTCCATCGGATTTTTTTGTCAGATCTTCTTTTAAACTTTGTAGATTTACTCCCGACCATTGATTTCTTTTATGGATTCATTCTTGTCCATCGGATCTGTCCATCACAATAATTTTGGATTTGGTTCAGACCATTGATCTCTTGTTCGGGTTCACTCCTTCCCATCGGATATGTTCATCAAATTTTCTTTCAAACTTTGGTTCTCACAATAATTTCGCATCCAACCTCTATGTTGACTCACCTCCTAGTTGAATGGGTAGAATCATTCACAAATGTTGGATCTTGATCCAACCACATCAACGATGGACTTCAAAATAATATAAAGTGGATTTACACAAAATTTTTCATCCAACCTCTTTGGTTAAACCGCATTCTAATTGAATCATTGGAATCATTGATGACCTTTAGATATGGATCGACGATGGAATCCAAATGTCATATGGTGAATTACATTAAAATTGTGCGTACATGAAAAGTTTCTTCGACCACGCTAGTTCATTCAGTGAAATCAATGTCAATCGCTATCTTCTTCCATGATCAACCTTGTTCATTGACCATGATCTCCTCCTCTCCTTTGATCTTCACACATGCCATGGATTCTTTTGAGTGCTCTACTCATCTCGATCATATGCTTGGAACTATGTTGTGCCATCGGCCATGTATTCTTTTGAGTCCTATGCTCATCTAGATCATTTGCTTGGAACTTTGTTGTGCCATCAACCATGGATTCTTCTAAGTCCTATTCTCATCTGGATCATGCTTGGAAGTATGTTGTGCCATCAATAATAGCCATGTCACTTTCTCATCTGTTTCCATATGTTTGCACAAGCCATGGATTCCTCTGAGTCCTTTTCTTATTTTAGTCATATGCTTGGAATGTATTCTTCTGAGTTATTTTCTTATCTGAATCATATGCTTGGAACTTTGCTTCCATCAATGAAAACCAAACCACACTCTGATATGTTTCCATATGACCGCAAAACCTCCACTGAATCCCCCCCTTTGGCATTGATGACAATATTCAACTTCTGGATGCATGTTGTACTTGTAATCACCAACTTCTTATCATATGTATCAAAAGAAAGTCCCCCCCCTTCAGAAATCAATGTCAAAGAAGACTCTATTGCACAACTCCCCCTATCGAAGTAGAATCTATAGCATAGTTCCCTCCTATCAAATTGGACAATTTATTTGGATTAAGATATGATAACCAACATATAGGCCTCAAAGTATCTTCAAGGGCATCATCGAATAAAAACACTTTATCATGTATTCCTCATTATTTTCTTCAAGCATATAGATTTTTTAGCATTGTTTCAAACCCTCACACATCGTCAAGTCCACCATCAAGTGGTGTTATGGACAATTAACAACAAATGTGTCCAAGTGCCATCAATAAACCATGTTTGTGGATACCAAGTATTTACCATGTCCTAAGACCATCTCCAAGAGTCCATGGTCACAAATGACCATAGAATGGGTCATTTGGCCAAGCCCCATGTTCCAATACCTAAGTCACATTTTTCTTTCCATATTCTTCATGTCATCTAATGCCATGTCCTTGTTATTTGTATTCCATTTCCATGTCTTCAATTTTATTCTTGTTTTTTCATTGATCATGTACTCCATGTCATCACTTCAGCCTTTTTCATTAATGTGTTGTCATCAATTCTTCTTCACTAGATTTGTCTTCAACATTTCCACAAACTTGTCTTCATTCTGTCGCAGTTAGGTCATCTGCTTACCCATGGTCATCATCAATATACTGCTCCATAGAAATAGAAGTCACCACTGCTAAAAACCCTCAATCATATGTAGATTTGAGATTTTATTTCTTCATCTTTTCAACAAGAATATATGTCTTCAAAAGCCTTCACAATATTTGACCTTCAAGAGTCTTGAAAAAATACTTGATTTCTAAACTTTTGAGTGAAACAAGTAAAATCATACGTATTTAATGTGATTGCACGCAAAAATCAGAATTTCTCCCAATAGTTTTGGAGGTCTCATCCTTTTCATCTAATTCTTCAGTTTATTTCCTCAATCATGTGACAACCATATTCGATTTGTGTTTACACACAAGTCTTTTATATACTTTGGCTTCCTTGTAGATTTTCAACAAATCTTATTATGACAGTACTGTCATCTACTCTTAAGGAATGAATCAATCATCTGGTAACTTCATAAAAGGTATGCATGCATAAAAATCATCCCTTCAATTTATTTTCTTCAACTAGAGAGAGTCCATGAGATCACAGGAAATTACTCTTGATCCCCCTATCAATCAACACTCTAAATCTGGGTGCCTTTATCTTGTGATTCTATCAGATGCATTATTTGATTTGAATCTTGGCTCAATGATTTGAACCTCTGTGAAATGTCTTCATACAAGCCTATTGCTTCTTTTGTTGATGTGGAAATGACTTATACACTTATTCGAGTTGTATAAGGTCCGATTTCATCATTGTCATCAATATTTTCTTTATGTACTCCCTAAGGGACTTCTCAAGTCTTTAATTGAATTCTTCATGAATGTGCATCATCGATCATGGAACTCATGCTCAATTCTTTATCTAGATCCAAAGATATATCTAAAAATTTAAAAGGAAAGATTTTGGCCACTTGACAATGATACCGAACTTACTATATATCGAGTTCACCTTAGTCATCCTTCAGTTTTTATTAACAACAAATGTGTCTTGTTCCTAAGTTTTCTTCCCCACTCATCATATTGTTCAGTTCTAAGATTATATTTTATTTATATAAAAAACCTTTACAAAATGCATACAAACATTTTCAGACTTCATCCTTCTTCTCTTAATTTTCATTCTTGCTTCTATTGAGATTCACTTATGATCTCAAACTTCATCCATGTCTTCCTTCCTTCCCGCTGTTAATAATTGCAATCCGATCCGAGGACCTGTTATTTTACTTGGAGTAGTCATCCATTTTCCTTGAGTCCATCTTCCAATTTCATGGACACAGGATGTATCAAGGTCTTTGAAGGATCTCAAACATGGCTTTCCATATGGAAGCCATCTTCTGTTCAATGATCAACTTTATTTACATTCAACAAAACATTCTTTTTCATCCATTCCTGAGAATACATTTGGTTGTGATCATTAGTACTTTGGTCTTCAAATATTTTTCATTATTCTTCTTCCAAGATTCATCTACTTTCCTTGCTGATGGATATGAAAGAATCCTCATTGATTGTCTTCTTGGACCTACATATACTTGGGCTTTATGACCAAAGCCACCACAGGTGAAGCATCTCAATATGTGACAGTTAGCAGCAAAATGTCCAATTTGATCACATGTCCAACGTATAATTGTGTTGCTTCAACTTCCAACACTTCTTCTTCCATGGAATATGCAGTCCGTAGCCCTATGACCAAAACCACTACATACATAGAAAAAACCACTAAAATAATTTTCATACCTCGAATTAAATGGTCCCTTCTGTAACATAGACCTTTTTGCTGATTGTGTCCTTCTTGATCCTTGTTGATCATGACAATTTTCTCTACTGTCTTTATGACTTCTATATTTCTCTTCAAATTTTTCTTGAGATGGTTGGGGACTTTCTCCTTCTTCAGAATTATTTTGTGACTTGTCAAATCCTATTCTAGTCTTGTCATGTGGAGATCTTTGATGGCTAAGAATGTGATCCAAGATCATATAACCTTTTCCAAACTTTGAATTAGTTATTAATTCATCATTTTCCTTGACCAAACCTTTTAAAGAAATAATTTCATGTTCTTGTCTTTGCAAGATTTCAACTTTCATATTGAATTGCCTTCTTAGATCTTCTTCAAAGTTGTTTTCAATTTGTCTTATCAAGAGTTGAAATTCCTGTTGAGATTTTTGCAGTTGATCCTTTAGAGAATGGTTTTCTATTTTGAGTTCTGATAGTTCTTTCTTATTTTGTTGAAGACTTCATTCATATTTATCTACTAGAGTTTGGCATATGCTTAATCTTGCTATTTCTTCTTTCAAGGAATCAATTTCAGCTTTTTGAGTACTACATACCTTTTCTTTAGCATTTAATTGTCTTGACATGGATTCTGCAAGTAGTTGTGCTACTTTTTTTTCTTGACAGTTTTCTTCAGCTTGCATTTTGATCATTTTTCTTAAGTCATCAATATCTTCTAATGCAGCTACAAGTTCCACCTCATAATTCACAATACCTTCATCAACTTCTTCACTATTATGAGAGAAACCGTCACATTTTGAGTTATTACAAACAAAGTGTTTAGGAGAACCTTTACCTTCATGGTTGATTGAGTTCATCAAGGTCGTACTGGCTTCAGTTTCCTTTCCTTTGGCTGAATATAGATCCCTTAGTTTGTCCCAAATCTCTTTAGTCGAGACACATTGTCCTACCCTTCCTTTGACACAATCAGGTAATCCATCTAGTATAATTTCCTTGGATTTTGAGTTTTAACTTCTAGATTCTTTCTAAGTTGTTGATTTAACTTTCTTTGGAGGGATATAACCATTTACAAATGAATTCCATAAATCATACCCATTTGATTGCAAGCACCACTTCATATTTACACTCCGTTGGGAAAAATATTATCTTGAATAATTCACCTAATATTTAATTATCGACCGGGGCTGGCAGGCTTAGATTTGTTACAAAATATATGCGAAGTTAGAAGGATTCCTAAGAGGTCATGGTAATATTTTATCAAACAAAAGATTGAAAGATCTTTCAAAATGAAAAATATAGTCAAAACTCTGTAGAATTCAACTTATCAGAGTGGTATCAAATTATTTATAAATGTCCGGATATAAACAGTGTTATGACAATGAACTATTCTATATAGAGAGATTTATTTTACTTGAGAGAATGCCTACACCAAGGAGGATTTAAAACAACTAAATATGCTACTTTAAAAAAAAAACTATACATGCACTAACTAATGTACCAAATCATCTTAATTCCACTCTCCTTTATTATTTTGAGGGTAAGCATTTACTGTAAGAGGAACTGGAGTAGGAGAGGTATCAAAATGACTCTCAAAAGAAGTGTAAAATATAAATGGGACTAAGTCTAGTTTGATCTCTACAAAAATGTGCAAACTGAAAAATGTCCAGTTACAAGAAATAGTAAACATGATTATTTGTAAACAAATAACTCCTACTTGCAAAATACTATATGAGAGTATACATGATTTATGAACAAACAAAAAACTTATAAAGGTGATTTGAATTCTATCTTATAGATCCCTTTAACAATTACATGATTACAAGAACAAATTGTATTATAAGCAATGTGTAAAACACTTTATCTATTAATGCATGTAACTTAGACCTCATATACAAAGCAACAACTTAAATCAAATGTTCAATTGCAAATCAATACAATAAGTTAAACTACATGACATAATTCCTAGGCATAACGTAAAAAGAAAGAGAAATAAGTTTTAACAAGGAGTCTAAACAATATCATCTAAGGGTTTTAAGAGAAAATACAATCATTATCTAACCATTACTATCAAGACAGAATAAGAAAACTAAGAAGATAAGCTCAAAAAAAATTAAATACACGCATGGATGAATGAGCGACTGGATAGCAGGTTGAAACAAAGGTCTATATAAGGGGTAGGACAGGCTGTCTGAATGGCAGTCTGTTCGAAGAAAATGCCAAAACTTCAAGAAAACAATGAATCTAGATGATTTATTGAGGGAAGTTGTCTCATGCATATGCTATTCAAATGTAAAAGAAATAAGTACATCTACTTAATGATTGAATTCCATAACAATATAACCTAAGCTAATTCCATAATTTAAAAAGGAAATTACATCATTGAACAGACTGAAATACTCTTAAGTAAATTCCTGATAAAAATAGAAATAAATCGAACTAAGTTTGCTATGATTTAATCAAAGGAATTTAGTCTAGAAATCAAACAATGAACTGTAAAGACTTTGCAAAATAATTTGGAAACTATTCTAGGTGCAATCGGTTGCCAACTTGTAAATGAAAGCTACACAATCAACATGATATTAAACTAAAATCTATGCTACATAATTTATCATAAATGTTTACAAGAATGAAATTGCATAAACAAAGTAAAACTATACTAGTTACAGAGAAGAGAAATATATGAAGATATAAAACTCTGGTTGTCAGGGGGCCCTCCCAACAAACAGATTGATGCCTTATCAATGGAACACGACCATACATAGTGCAATAGAACTTTCATTAAATAAAAAAGGGTAGCATTACAGAGTTTTCAAACTTGACTAATCACATATCAAATAAAAGAATCGTCACCCAAATCACATAACAACGCCTATATATACATTATTTGATAAAGGGCGAGCAAGTCAACCCTTTAGTGGTCGACTGATCTTAAGATAAAGCAGACATTATGATAAGTAACCAAACTGATAACCAACAGATGACATTTCCCTATGCCTTCTAAAATCTGGTTCTGTTTTGGTGCATATGTGACATATGAACTCCATCGTAATCAGAGCAGGCGTGAAGGTGTCAAGAAAATGGATCATGTGAGCGATATTCTAGAAGAAGGATCATGCTAAGATGCTGGCGCATGGTCACAAAAGTTTGCATCTGTTACATGCCTTTAACTCTTAGGAATCCACTATCAACAATGCATGATTTATTAGGTGGTTCGAACAACGAGCTGGAAATTGTGCTGGATATGCTCTGTGCATATCTAGGGCGAATGCAACACCTATTGAAGACCAAGATCCTACAATAAAAATTTCATACATTAGGATAGCATATTATTGAATTTAAATAGAAAAAAATCATGAAATAACATAATTAAAACATAACTTGTATAAATTCAAAACATGTCCATACCTGCTGCTGAATGTTGCGCTGTATGGTGGAAAATACCCGAAAAGGTGACAAAACATGTGTTCAGTATGTAATATTATTATCCAAAAATAGTGACAAAATGAGGACCAACATTCCCCCAAACTGAAGGAATGTCAGGTCCCACCGGTCAAAGTAAAAGATAATATTAGGAAGAAGGCAGAGATGCATCAGCAGTTGCCTCCGACTTGGATGAAACGGATTGTTTGAACTTCAATTTCCTAGCTTGCGCTTTTAGAAGGGCACACCTTGCTTGCTAATTTCTCTGTGATAAACTAACGGTCTTATGGAGTTCCTCCATATTTTTAATCTGTAACCACAACTCTCTGTTTTCCTCACGAAGGTCTGCAATCAACATAACCAGTGCTTCATTCTACTTTGTTGACTGAGCCAGTTCGTGAGTTAGCTGATCTATTGTTGGCGTAGAGGGCTCTACGGGATTGTTGGAATCTCATGTAGGACTCCTTTCCCTTGATGTCAGATCCAAATCAAAAGTAGGAGTGTGTTTTTTAGGGTCAATATCTTGGGAAGATGCAATAATGTTCTTCCGATCGGCATCCTTTAGCAATTCGACAGAAAGACTAGCTAATGTTAATAGGGATGAATTGGGGTCATTTTTCTATAATTCAGCCACATCGTCTGAATGAACGATCTGTACATTAGATTGAACTATGGTCTGGGTACCAGGCTGGAGCATATGATGAAGATTTTTCTCCTTTTTCTTTCTGGTGTGAGGTCAGGAGAAAGGTACAAATTCAGTGAACACAGTGATAGAAGAGGTATTTCATTCAGATGGACTAGGTTCTGAGGTATCTTTTTCAAGGTGGATGATATTGGGGTTTTCCTCTTCTGCAGGAAGGGTTTGACTTAACTCATGATGAAAATGACAGGATCATTTACAGATATTAAGGTGGGGGTTAAGCACCTTGAATACTAAAGTCTCCCAAGGTTGGTTTCACTCCTTGAGCTGGTCCAGGATTAAAAGTTTGATTAAACTGTGGTGGTACAAACTACTCTTGGGATGAAGGGTATTCTTTCTGACCAAATTTGACATTTTTTCTAAGCTATGAAGGAAAAATAAAGGAAAATTTAAAAATCTATTATTGACGAAGTGATCTAGTAACTGAAGGTGACAGGATTTGAAAATGCTAAACTTACCTTCACAGGTAACCAAATGAATAATGAATGTCAGTGGCTTGATGTATTCCGGATTTATCCAAATATGATGGTAGCCTTTTACACCTAATACATACCGGAATTTGGGCTTGAGAGAAAAATTATGTGATGCTCGTGGGACAAACCAATTTTTGTTCCATCGCTCGCCCTCTAGGGGAAGCTTAGTGGCATGCGCAATCGACTCCTCAATGACTTGGAAGGAAAGATGCCCTACCTTGGCTGTCCTCCCATCAAAACCCATTACAAAAAGCAATGAGATTTACTCATTGTAACCTTGCAGCGAATGGAGGAATGGGTTCCAACCAGCGTGAAAAAACACTTCCCTGCATTCCCTAAACTTTTCCATTTGAAATAGATCTTGGTAACTCTCTAGCTTGAATCGGTTCGACATGATGTAAACAGAGGAAGGGATACAAGTTTTTCAGAAAAAATGAGAGAAAGGTGGCTAAAATGCTCTGCAGTGATAATAGTCATAAAAATGATGGAATGGAGAGAGGTTCGTGCAGTATTATAAACATGCCTCATTCGACCTATCAAATGATCACGCAACTAGCTCAGCACGTTTATATGATCGTGTCATTATAGCATCTTTTGAAACGTGTGCCGTCGAAGTCATGCAATTCAATGCGTTTATAAAGTGTTTAGTTGGTTTAACCATGTCCAAACCAAGCTTTGGATAGTTTGAACATGTAACTTAATAAATATGTATAACCAAATTCATAACCATAGCCTTAGTTCAACAGGAAGGTCGACTTATCTGACAGCTTATGCATGCGGAAAAAAAGGAATAATGGTGAAGGCAGAGTCATGATAATTAAAAGGTACCCTAAGGTCGTATCATATCCATATAGAGATAAAATAAAATCAGATTATATCTAATTCGTACTATCATGAATTGGAATTAGTCATAATATCCTATGGATGTGACTCTAATGATATGACTCGTTTTTTTACCCAAACAAAATAAAGCCAATACTTAACCATAGATATGAAAAATGTCGTAAATTTTTATTCAGATCGTCATATCCATATAGAGATAAAATAAAATCATATTAGATCTAATTCATACTATGATGAATTAGAATTAGTAATAATATCCTGTGGATGTGACTCTAATGATATGACTCGACTTTTTACCCAAATAAAATTAAGCCAATACTTAACCATAGATACGAAAATGTCATAAATTTTTTATTCAGATCATAATTTAGCCTTTTATTCACACTGACATTCGACCCTTCATATGATCCTTCATACAGATTTTCAATAATTCTTTAGCGTTCTTGCTTCATCCATGATTTTAAGACCAATTTCGCTATCTGTATTATCCTGCAAACACTTTGTCATTTAGCAATGAGTCTCTTATAAGTAACTTAGAAAATAAAAATAAACAGTCTAATCCTCTCCCAAACCAAATATATGGCATGTCCTCAAGCCATATAAGAAAACTAAGTAACTTGCAAAATAAAATAACAAAAAGCTCAATTATTCTATTGTAATTATATAAAAGAGAGAAATACTAACTAATAAAGTGAAAGGATTCAGATAGAGACATTTAAAAAATAACAGTGCTCAAATGTGTAGAGATGTAAATTGATCATTATCATGTGATGAAGATATAAGTGAAAGTACCACAGGGAAAACTAGTCACCTTTGCCTCATTGTAAAGGTATCTTGTCCTCTCAAGAAGTCCTGAGCTTCACCTTCGAATTTGTGGAAGTTTGCAGCTATGGGTTCCATTTCTAGGATAATCATATTCGAGATATTGATTGAAGTAAGACCGTCAGATCCAAGGTCATCTTATGGTTATTCTTTAAAGACATCATAAATAATAGGCCTATGTATATGTATTTTGATATATATGATTGTTCTTTTAAACCATGTGCCTAGTGGTGCATTAACTAGATTTGTTTTACCTGATATTGCTTTGCTTCCAATAGGTCTATTCAGTACCTCGGTGGGTTTATCGTGGTACCATGCTAGCATAGCCCCGCTGCCAGCGAGCCTGTTCAGTACCTCGGTGGGTTTACTTGCATTTATCAAACTTCTGTTTAATTTGTTACTTAGCATTGACCCGCTACTAGTAGGCCTATTCAGTACCCCGACGGGTTTGCCTTGTATAAAGATTTGGAAGTTGATTGCTACTAGAGAATTCTAAGCCCTACTAAACACATGATTTATATAAATACTTTTTTCACAAAATGGCCTTAACTATAGATCATGTCAAAAGAGAATAACTTAAAGGTGTCCCTAGGTCTTTTAGTCCATTTTATTTATAAAAGATAATGTTCCCCACAAGCAGCAATTCCACTTACCCTCTAGTATTCTAAAAAATATTTAAGAGTGAAGTTTGGATAACAAGTGTAGATGAGCTAGTAATCTCTAGGTATGAAAATTCTGAAGAACATGATAATTAAAATAAGTCTTTTGGGCTATTACAACTGATTTTACCACACATGGTGGATCACACCTTTATGGCCTTCCCTGTCCCTCTGCAGACTCTTTAGACCCCATGGACCATTTTTGTACCTTTTATGTTTCCACGATCATCCCTAAAAACATGTCTTATTTAATATACACGACTTTTAAACCTATTATCGCATATATATGTGGATTTCACCCTTAAACCCGCATACATCAAGATGTGTGCAAAAGGCCAAATAGTTTTGGAGTTTTCCTTGATGTGGATTCAAATCACTTGTCTCTTGGCCTTCTATATGCCTTGAGATCGCTCAGATTCAACCTTCCATTACCCCATTAAGCACTATATAAGGAACCCTTTGGATACATTGAAAGGGATAGGAATTGAAGAGCAAGAAAACTATAGTCCATTGTTGTCGGAGCTTATACTTGAGTCTGCATCCCTTTGTCCCTTGGAGCACTTTGTGTTCTTCCCAAGCTTGCCTTTTCTTGTGATATTTCTATCGAGAGATGGAGGATTAAAGTGGTGGAGGCCCAGGTGGAGGACTCAGTTTCTCCGATTCACAGACGTGCCGACAGAGGTTGTCACTATTGTAATCTCTATTTTATATTAATAGAGATATATTTTCCTGTCCAATAGTGTGTATTTAAATGAGTATTGAATCCATGGATGATTTTAAATGCTTATATGTTATTGATTATATATGCTAGAGTAGGTCTAACACAATTATATATAGCATGCTTGTCTTGTTTGCTGAATGTTGAGAGAGCAAATTACTTATACAAGCGAGAGTGGAAAAGCTCAACATGGATCTACATTAACCGTCCAGAATAAGGTATGTATCTAGATCCTTTAGTGTTAGATGTTTGGTTTCTCTTGCATATACGAAAGGATTGATTTCTGTGGTTACTCTGTCTATTGTGGTACCCCAAGCCATAGGAAGTTTTCTCCGTAACAGAATTAGCAACCATACTGGGGAAATTTCTTGTTTTTCTTTAGGGTTTGGGGGCACAATGTGCTTGATATTCTTGACTTGCTCTTTGTTTCTCCTTGTTTCTGTGTTGCATTTTATAGTATATTCATCCATTAACACTCCCCTTTATTGGTTTGACCCTTAGCCTACTTTTTACCACTGTATTCTCCGTATACGCAGGTTTTTGGCCAAAAGTTGCATACATACGCAGATTTTTGGCCAAAAGTCATGTATACATGCAGGTTTTTGGCCAAAATCCGTGTATACATGCAGCGTTTTGGCAAAAAGTCGTGTATATATGTAGTTGTTCTTTAAACGGTTGTGTACATCCTCCCTTTTGGTGAGTTTGATGTTGTGGGAAGTTGTTGGGTGGGTTGTGAGTGTGGTTGGGTCTTCCTTGGGTCTGATGTTGTCTGTTGGATGCTTCTTTTGTGACCAGCGACTGCTTTTTCATTGATTTTTCTTTGAAAGTAGTTTTATTCATTTATCCTTTTTGTTTTTCCATTAGTGCATTTATCCTTTTGTCATGGTGTCTTGTTGGGCTTGTGTTTTATACTTGCTGCAGAGACTGAGAGTTTAAATGACTTTTATTGCATTTTTCATTCTTTTATATTGAAAAATACAAAATAGTTGCACTCTTAGTTGCATCTTAGATACGGATTTGAGGAGGTACTTCCATTCGATTGCTTGGATGAGAGTTGTATTTAGGCTTTCATATAGGAAGGATTGCATTGGCATTTGGAAAGTAATATATATTTATGCATCTCATGTAGTGGCATACCCTACTTTTCATTTGACAAAGATTGCACTTAGAATTGTTTGTTATGGTGTGCATATTTACTTCACTGCTGAGTCATAACTTCATTAGTTTCACAACCATTTCTCTTTGATTAATTATAGCCAATTAAAATCAACACATAATTTAAAATGAACTACACCTTTTTCTTTGATAGGGTTCACAAACAAGACTAGGTTTTAGGGTCTTGGAATAGTTCATTGTGAGTAAATTCTCCAAGACCACTAAATGAAACATGTATGTGTCTATCTAGGTGAGAGTGAAAAATCCTTTATATAATTAGTGTTTCTTAGGATCCTCCTCTTACAAGGGAGTTAAGCACGAGGCAGTGTGAGCGATTATGATTGGGATGACCCTTGGTTGTAATTGAGTAGCACCGAAGATATTTCCAGGATTGTATTTGTATCTGGGGGCTCTTTCGAGAGTTTTGGGATTTGATACCCTGCCCATATGGTCAATTCCACCTGCAACTGTCTGCCTAAGCATTGATTATATTGAGGTGACCTTAGTTGCCTTGCCTAGGTTATCGATGGGGTACTTCGCAGAGGTTATTCTGCAGGTGTCCTGGCCAGGTAGGGGTCGGACAGCGTAGTCACTTTATGTGTTGAAGCTAAGGGCCACTATAATTGGTTACATACCTCCACTTGAAGTGTATGGGAGTTTCGAGCCTCTCCTAGGTGAGACATACCTGCTGCATTCGGGAGCTCACATATCCCCCCCTTGGTTTGATTGTATTTTGGCTATATATTTTCTTAGGAGTGTGCTCTTTGTGCACTAGTTGGCATTTGGGATCGTGGTTAATTGAGTATATTTATGCTCTCTTGAGTTTGGGTCCTTTTATTTTCGGCATGCCTAGTATCCTATCACCCATCCTTGGTCCTAGTACGGACCCTGGTGTCAGACTTGGGGGCATCATAGCCCCTTACCTTGCTCATAGATTTGGGAATGGTAATATTCCATCCTCTACTCCATTTGTGGAGGATTTTTATTCCCTTCTCTCGGTATTTACACTAGTGGTCACCCTCACGGGGGTGGTAGTGGATACGTGAACATTGGGTCTACACCTTACTTTCCTTTTTATGTCCCATCATTCACTGTGTTGTTTCCTTTGGGTTTAGTTGTCATGATCATTCCTCCCTATATCCTATAGCTTGGATTCTTTATTGACTATTTTGGGTTGTTTTGGACTAATATGGTTGTCATGTAGGGTCCAGTTTTGGTACACTCTCTCTGAGGTTTCGACCCGTTCGTGCCTATCATAGGTATTATGTTTGAACTGGAATATAGGTTAGGATATCACATGCGCTTGCACTTATGCATTTCCTTATGATTATTCCACTTTAACCTTAGGTACGAGCCCTTTCCATGGTGTCACAGAACCTTCATGCTGCTTTTAGAAGTGACACTATGAGAACGGTAGAGATTTCCTATACATGGGTGCCCTAGTTAGATCCTTATTGCATTTGGTGCCCATGCTGCATTTCCTTCTTTAGGTTGTGGGAGTCCTTTGTATAGTATCTCCATGTCTTTACGCAAGAGCCTCATACTCCTCTTGATCTTTTTGTTGGCCTTTGTCCCCAAGACTCCCTTATGTCAAGTTGTAATTGCATTATCATGAGTTTTTCCTACCTCATTGAGCTTTATGCCGGATTCCCTGACTTTGATTATCAACCATATAGCCCGAGCTTGTCTCATGTCTAGCCACGCAGAGCCATTTTACATATCCTTTGCATCTTGATTCCCCATTTTTTACCAGGAGGGGACTTTCCCCCGAGTGTCGTTATCCTACACATGTGTCCTTGCATTGAGCATAGGTATGTTCCACTACTTGGAACTAGTTTTTTTTCCCATTGAAACTCATCTCCTCCTAGTTTGTAACTATAAATCACTTTTATTCTTTTTCAAGATTTTCAAAATATTTGAAAAAGTCCAAAAAAAAATAAAAAAAACAAAAAAGACGGACAAGAAAAGATGTTATCTTTGGCAGCAGTCAAGTCATGTCACCTTTGAACAGAGCACTACATATCACATCCATTGTTTGGGTTAATAGTTTGACTTTAGGAACTATACTCAATTCTTTGAGTTTATCTCCACCGACTGATTAAGCTTTCAGTCCCTATGGAGCCTCTGTCGATTCCTCCCATGTCGTAGAGATGTCCCCGTTTTGTATATCGAGTCTATGCTACCTACATTCAGTTACCATTCACCTTTATTCTCTTGTTTGAAGGAATTTGAAACCTGATTCGGCCATTCCTCAGTTATCTTGACTTTGCATGTCGACCATTCCTGGTACTGATACTGGTTTGTGCACATTATGATCAAGTCCTTCCATATTATACAAATTTGCTGAGTACCTCATGTTGGATGATGGGGGATGCCTTAATTCCCTCCTTCCAGCAGATTTCATCCCATCAACTTTAGATAATTTATTCTGGGATAGGAATCTAGATTCATTTTTGAGTGCCTTGACACTTGCAGTCATCAGTGGCAGGTTCTCTCACCATCGACAGTTTTTGGGAATACATCAATGTCCCCTGATCGATGGATCCTTTCAAGTGTTTGAACTCAACACATTTATTCACACTTGTTATTTTGCACTCTAGTACCTTGATTCCCATTTTCATTATTGGTGGGTGATCTCGCGTCTGTTAATGCTATACATCAATTACCGATAATCAGATGATGGACTACTATGTTCGACCTCGACACCTCTATTCGTATAGTAGGACATGTACTCATAGCGGATTATGTAGAATACCTTCCAGATTGATGCATTTCATATATGCTACCTCCTTGATCGTGCCAGTGTTCATGAGATTTCAGCTCTCATGACTTGATTCTAGTCTATGTCAGACGTTTCCAGCCATTATGGAGATCTTGATCCATTATATATCTTCAGGCTTCATGGAGATCATGATCATTTGTATATCTTCATCATGGATATTCTGATATATCTATATTGTACATGGTGATGACCACACGTGTCATATTTTGTATCATGCATATTCATGGCCATTGTACTCTTATGTATCCGAGACTACTATATCTACTTGCAGTTATGTGCAGAGTTTGATTATTGTATTGTACTATTGGATGGCTGGTTCTTCCACCTGGTTCTTCATCACTCTACTTCTAGGATGGACTTATAATGTATTTCAGCCATCGTATGACCCCTTTGACCTCACACATTAGGGGGCATCTGTTACAGTTGATTTTACCACACATGGTGGATCGCACCTTTATGGCCTTCCCTGTCCCTCTACAGACTCTTTAGACCCCATGGACCATTTTTGTACCTTTTATGTTTCCAAGATCATCCCTAAAAACATGTATTATTTGATATACATGACTTCTAAACCTATTCTCATGTATATATGTGGATTTGAGCCTTAAACCCGCGTACATCGGGATGTGTGCAAAACGCCAAATAGTTTTGGAGTTTTCCTTGATGTGGATCTGAATCACTTGTCTCTTGGCCTTCTATATGCCTTGAGATCGCTCGGATTTGACCTTGCATTACCCCATTGAAGCATTATATAAGGAACCCTTTGGATACATTGAAAGGGAGAGGAATTGAAGAGGAAGAAAACTATAGTCCATTGTTGTCAGAGCTTATACTTGAGTCTGCATCCCTTTGTCCCTTGGAGAACTTTGTGTTCTTCCCAATATTTCCTTTGCTTGTGAGCTTGCTATCAAGAGATGGAGGATTGAAGTGGTGGAGGCCTAGGTGGAGGACTCAGTTTCCCCGATTCGCAGACGTGCTGACAGAGGTTGTCACTATTGTAATATCTATTTTATATTAATAGAAATATCTTTTTCTATCCAATAATGTGTATTTAAATGAGTATTGAATCCATGGATGCTTTTAAATGCTTATATGTTATTGATTATATATGCTAGAGTAGGTCTAACACAATTATATATAGCATGCTTTTCTTGTTTGCTGAATGTTGAAAGAGCAAATTACTTATACAAGCGAGAGTGGAAAAGCTCGACGGAGATCTACATCAACCATCTGGAATAAGGTATGTATTGATATCCTTTAATATTAGATGTTTGGCTTCTCTTGCATATAGGAAAGGATTGATTTCTACGGTTACTCTGTCTGTTGTGGTACCCCAAGCCATAGGAAGTTTTCTCCATAACATGGGAAACTGTTCAAATAATCAGAAATGTATATATTTGAATCAAAACAATAGCATAACAAAATCATAAAATAAATGGTTTGAAAATGATAGACAAAAAAAACTTCAAAGTCTTATTAGAGCACTTTCTTTTCTAGATAATACCTCATAAGCTATTCAAAGAAATAGATGCTTCTTCAAAACCATTTGTCAGATGATTTATTTTATTCTTGAAAACATAGAAAAGAGTCCTCTGGAAAGAAATGATTAGAAATGACTCTTTATTTATTCAAAGAAATATACACATATTTACATATATACAATTAATGATAACCCACAATATTTTTAAAGATCAGGAGGAGGAAGAGCTTTTAAATAGGGAAGTCCAATGATTACCTTTATTTTGGTAGGATCCCTCTTGATCCCTTGGGGTAAAATATGATTCCCTATGCAAATATGACATACATAGGTTTTTTTTAATGGACATTCCTGTTGGGGATGTTTAACTTCACATTTTTTACAGAGATTGCTCTTTGCTACTCGTTGTTCTTCTTGCTTCTTTATGCAAGTTTGGTTTCTAAAGTGAGTATACCTAGAAGGTTTCTTTCGAGGTGAGAATGGAGCGTCCCATCATTCTTTTTCAGAAGAGATCTTCCTCTGATTAACCATTCTCTTTATTGGGTCCTATAGGAATAGTAGATGCTACTGTGGATGTTTCAATTTGTGGGGTTACTATGTCTATTGAATTTCCAAAGAGAGCTTTCACCTAGGCAAAATTGACATAATTAGTGAAGTTCAGCTCCTCCAAAAAGGTGTTTCATCTAAAAAATTTATGACTTAGTGGAAGGTTTAATGGTTACTTTTTGTGAACTTTGTCACGAATGAGGCCCTTAAGACCTCTTTCCAAGATCTCTTCTCTTTCTATGATTTCCCTCCATAAGAACATCTTTATGCTTCCAGCAAAACTACTTCCTATAGGTGTTTTTTTTTTTTATGCCTATTCAGTGAGTTGATGGTTGGGGTTTTATGTTTCCTGTAAAATATTTATAAAAATGTAACAAAATTTTGCTATCTTAACAAATATATCCTATGCTACTACTACTACTGGATTTGGGGGCGCCTTTTATAATAGATGCGCAGGTTCATAACTCTCGTCTTACCGCTCCCCCGCTACCAGTCTACATTTATTCTACCTTACAGAACAACTCCCCGGCAATGATGCCAAAATGTTGGGAAAAATATTGTCTTGAATAATTCAACTAATATTTAATTATCAACTGGGGCTTGTAGGCTTAGAGTTGTTACAAAATATATACGAAGGTAGAAGGGTTCCCAAGAGGTCGTGGTAATATTTTAACAAACAAAAGATCGAAAGATCTTTCAAAATGAAAAACAGAGTCAAAACTCTGTAGAATTCAACTTATTAGAGTGGTATCAAATTATTTATAAATGTTTGGATATAAACAATGTTATGACAATGAACTATTCTATCTAAAGAGATTTATTTTACTTGAGAGAATGACTACATAAAGAAGGATTTACAACAACTAAATATTTTACTTTAAAAAAAAACTATACATGCACTAACTAATGTACTAAATCATCTTAATTCCACTCTCCTTGATTATTTTGAGGGTAAGCATTTACTGTAAGAGGACCTGGAGCAGGAGAGGTATCAAAATGACTCTCAAAAGAAGTGTAAAAGCTAAATGGGATTAAGTCTAGTTTGATCTCTACAAAAAGTGCAAACTGAGAAATGTCCAGTTACAAGAAATAGTAAACATGATTGTTTGTAAACAAATAACTCCTACTTGCAAAATACTATATGAGAGTAGACATGATTTATGAACAAACCAGAAGCTTATAAAGGTGATTTGAATTCTATCTTATAGATCCCTTTAACAATTACATGATTACAAGAACAAATTGTATTATAAGCAATGTGTAAAACACTTAATCTATTAATGCATGTAACTTAGACCTCATATACAAAGGAACAACTTAAATTAAAGGTTCAATTACAAATCAATACAATAAGTTAAACTACATGACATAATTACAAGGCATAAGGTAAAAAGAAAGAGAAATAAGGTTTAACAAGGAGTCTAAACAGTCTCATTTAAGGGTTTTAAGAGAAAATACAATCATTATCTAACCATTACTATCAAGATAGAATAAAAAAACTAAGAAGATAAGCTCAAAACAGATTAAATACACACAAGGCTGAATGAGCGACTAGATAGCAGGTTGAAATGAAGGTCTGTATAAGGGGTGGGACAGGCTATCTGAATGATAGTCTGTTTGAAGAAAATGCTAAAACTTCAAGAAAATAGTGAATCTATATGATTTATTGAGGGCAGCTGTCTCATGCATATGCTAATGAAATGTAAAAGAAATAAGTAAATCTACTTAAGGATTGAATTCCATAACAATATAACCTAATCTAATTTCATAATTTGAAAAGGAAATTACATCATTGAGCAGACTGAAATACTCTTAAGGAAATTCCTGATAAAAATAGAAATAAATAGAACTAATTTTACTATATTTTAATTAAAGGAATATAGTCTAGAAATCAAACAATGAACTATAAAGACTTTGCAAAATAATTTGGAAAATATTCTAGACACAAACGGTTGGTAACCTGTAAATGAAAGCTACATAATCCGAATGAAATTGCATAAACATAAACGATTAAAGCTACATTATCATAAATGAAAGCTACATTATCATAAACGATTACAAGAATGAAATTGCATAAACAAAGTAAAACTATACTAGTTATAGAGAAGAGAAATATACGAAGATATAAAACTATGGTTGTCGGGGATCCCTCCTAGCAAACATAGTGATGCCTTATAAATGGAACATGATCATACACAACGCAATAGAATTTTCATTAAATAAAAAAGGGGATGTGGCATATGAACTCAATATTAATCAGAGCAGGCGTGAAGGTGTCAAGAAAATGGATCATGTGACCGATCTTCCAGAAGAATGCTCATGCTAATATGCTAGTGCATGGTCACAATAGCTTGCAGTTGTTACATGCTTTTAATGCTAAGGAATCCACTATCAACTATGCCCGGTTTATTAGGTGGTTCGAACAACAAGCTGGACGTTGTGCTGGATATGCTCTGCGCATATCTAGGGCGAATGCAACACCTATTGAAGACCAAGATCCTATAATAACAATTTCATACATTAGGATAGCATATTATCGAATTTAAACAAAAAAAATCATGAAATAACATAACTTGTATAAATTCAAAACATGTCCATACCTGCTACTGAATGTTGCACTATATGGTGGAAAATACCCAAAAAGGTGACAAAACATGTGTTCAGTATGTAATATTATTAGCCAAAAGCAGTGACAAAATTAGGACCAACACACTCCATATTGCATATACGTTCTCATAAAAGAGAGGTGCTCCATTTTCTTAATAATCCATGTGTCTAAGGATATCCTTCAAGCTAGTTAGGATCGTGATGAAGGCATGGCTTTGATACCAAATTGTTAGACACAATGGCACACTAAGAGGGGTTGGTGAGTCAATGTGTTATAAAGCTTAAACCATTTTCAATATTTAAAGTATTATGGTTGATTACAGATTTAAATTTATGATAATGCAGAAAGTATAACATAAGGAATGATAATCATCAATCACATACACATGATAGCGACAAATAAGCATTCTTTTTTATTTGAGCACCTACTCAAATGAGGCTGCAACCTCAGTTTACAAATTCCTTCTTGTGGAGATCACTAACCCTCATGTTTTTCTTAGCACCTACTTAAATAACATTCTCCAGCTACTACTGGATGGAAGCACCAACTTCCACTTGTAAAGGCTCCAACTTGTACAAAGAAAACAACATGTTTGACCTAGCACCAACTAAAATCACATTCTCCATCTAGAACTGGGTGGAAGAACCTAATTCCACGTGTATATGCTCCAACTTGCACAAAGAAGGAAACATGCTTTTCCTAGCACCACCCTACCACCCTTGTTTCTCAGACTTAAATGTGTTCAGTACAATATATAAAAAAACAGATATAATAATGCATGCCAACTATGTTCTTATCAGCTTCTAGATTTGATTCTACAACTTGGTTCCCCTCATTGTATATGTTTTGGATGTTCTTGAAAGCAATCAGAGTCCTCTATCATTCTGTAATCCCCACTTTGACAATGATCCATGTACCAGCTCTCTGTCTGCAGAGAGCACTTTCTTCTCTTCCTATCTCCCATCCTTTTATAGAAGTCAATATGTAACTTCTTTACCTTCTCTTGCACCTAACGGTCTATTTCCATAATTGATCAACCTGTTCAATGCCTTATGAATGACAAGAAGTAAATTCGTTGGTTAACCATGAATTTCTGTAATGAATATTTGTCCTTTGTCTTTTTCCGCACTTGTTGTTTTCTGCAACAAATCAGGGTTTCTGCATGCCTAGTTATGTAGTTCTGGTTCCACAGTATAGGTTCCACCCCAATCATTACACACCATTGATCTTCTTCGGGATATCTGTGTCTATTGATCTGCTGAGGAAATGAGATATTGAATATGTGATTTTTCTTGATATCATTTCATGATTTCCACATTCCGTCTTCTCCACATCCTTTTCTGCATAATCAACCCGCGTCGTCAATTTCTCGCACAATCTTTCCCGATCGTTGATATTTGTTAGAAAAAAAGACCACAGATTAATAACAGATATACAGTTAAATCAATAAACAAGATGCAAAACACATTAAATCATTACATAGAGACACAGATATAACGTGGTTCACCCAAACGACGGGCTACGTCCACAAAGAAATTTCCAGACCTTTTATTATAGTCCGGAAAGATGAAGGGATACACCCTACAGAAAAACTGTTGCACTTCCTCTTCACATTCTCATAGTCTCTCTTCCAATACAATACAATACCATACACAGTTGTTTTACAATGCTTTCTTTTATAGGGGAAATACAATGGGAAAATTCTAGGGTTAACCCAAAACCATGGGTCCGCAATACTGTTGGCCAACACACATCCCAAAAAAATTTCTCAGGGGAATGAGTGTACAGTACACTTGGGGTACAAACACAATTGAATAATATCTCTGAATATGGAAGATTAGGCTCCACAACCAACAATCTTTGACTTGGAGACTGATCACAGGAACTCCACCGCTATTGCACTTGCTGGACTATGCTCTAGACCTTGGACTTGGAAAATTTCTTGTTTTCACCTTCATGCTTGAAGGCCAACAGAAACTGAGCAGGAACTCAATTTCTCTCTGGTTACTCCCTTTGTCAACATGTTTGCAGGATTCTGGCTAGTATGTATCTTTTCTAGTTTTAACAATTTTTCATCTAGAACAGATCTTATGAAGTGGCACTTGAGATGTATATGTTTAGTCCTCGAATGAAAGGATGATTTCTTCACAAGATGAATGGCACTCTAGCTGTCACTGTACAACCTACTGTTATCTGCCTATATGGAACTTCTCCGTCCGAGTGCCGACACTCCTTATGTTGGCACACAAAAGGACATTTATGGATTGAAGGTTGCCTAAAAAACTATAGATGGGAATATTATGAATTACATTTATCATCCATCCAACTGGTTATTTTTACCTTTGAATATGCCAAGTTCTGTACGTGCCTTTTATTGTATGCAACTCACGTACTTACGTGCCTTTTATTAAATCATGTCGTGTGTTGTACGCGAGTATCTGTAATAGCATCTTGCGTACATATCTGTATGTGGGTTCCCTTTAGAGAAACTCGTGTGTCATACGCGGGTTTCCAGTATTAATACCTACGTACACCTTCCTTTGACATTAAAAATAATAAATCGCGATTATCTAAAATTTGTTAAGCCCTTAACTATAACTATCTTAATTATCTCAACCTCCTCAACCCTCGAAACTACCTTATTTCACTAAGTATAAATAAAGGCCTTGTGGAAGGTATTAATGAATCATACTTGGAGAGCAAGGTTATGCTAGTGGTGTCTATTCAGAAGTCTTTGGAGCAGTGGATCTCAGAATGCTTTGGTTGCAGATGAGTCCTTGTCTCAGGCATTGGGTTGTAATCTAAACTCATTCATTATTGTCAATAAAGAGATTCCTTCTTCCATATGTGTCTTGAATGTCTTTCATGTATCATGGTTTGATGAATACTTATGATTAAGCACTTTGTATATGATTTATGTGACCTATTTTATATACATGTATCATCTTGCACTTAGAGGATTTGCTCTTGACAAGTGAAGGAGAAGCATTCCTGAAGGCTTTGGAGGAGAAGCAGAGTGGAAGAGGACAAATCTAGGATCAACCGTCGTGTATCGGGTGAGTATTTTCTATCCCCTTATTTCCTTTTCTGTACTCTAGAGTCGATTTCCTACAAGTTTTATGAGTATGTTGGTAACCCCAGACCTTCGGTTATAAGGTGTTTATTCCTGTACAATAGAACTGGCGACTCCGCTGGGGAACCCAGACTGCTGTAGGTTGTTTCTGTCACCCCTGACCAGTCTTTGCCTTGAATTTTGTGTGTGGTATTTTAACCTGGTTCATGCTTATCATAGTGTTTGAAATCCTTGTGGATTTTTCTTTTTTTTTGAGAAAGAATTTGTACCTGTACGTGGGTTTCTCTGCTACATAGTCATGTACAGAGGCCTGCATACGCAGGTTTCTCTATTGGACAGTCGTGTACAGTACATGAGTTACCCTTATACACAGTCGCGTACAAGCCTGGAAATAGGGATTTTTAGGCTAGGGTTTGCTTGTCCCTGTCTTTGTGTAATTCTTGTTTGTTAGTTGGCTTTCTTTATGGATACTGTGCAGTTAGTCTGAATACCTTGGTGACCACACTTGGTTCTTTCTTGTAAGCCCTTAGGTTTCTTTTGTTTGGATTGTCTTCTGTTTGCATTTTGAAGTAGGTTGGCCTATTTGGGTTATAGGTTGAAGTGTCTCTGTCCGAATCAGTGATCAAAGTTTTGGGCATTGTTTTTCTAGTCTATATTCTGATAGTGGTCGGTTTGTCACTTACCTTTGTGAGTTTACAATGATTTCTTGTCATTGTACATGCCCAAGCTAGGGTTCCCGTCTCCCTTTGTTGGTTGATTCTTGGTTTTATTGACCTTATTAATTTAGTTTGCTTATTTTATACAGTTGATTTGATCCAAGTATACTCAAGTTTAGTGCATTTTGGGTGCATAGTAGAGTTTGAGCATTTTTAAAAAGTGAAAAGAAAAACATTTTTAAGCTTTTGCATTTGCTTTTGCATAAGTAGTTTTCATTTTCAGTTTTAAAATATAATCTCAAAAACTACAAAAAAAAACATAGCCTTAGTTTCTCGTTATCGTTGCATTTGTTCATCAATATTTATTTACAAAAAGAAAAAGAAGTTTGCTTTAATAGTGGTAATTTGCTTTGAAAAAAGAATACACCTTTAATTTTTTATTTCTTATCGAGTCAAAAACACCATAGTTCATCACTCCATTTCCTTTCTGAGTAAGAAAAAGCCCTTTCAAATGAACGCAATAATTAAAATTTACTAGTATTTTTTTATTTTTAGGGGCCTTTCACCTACCAGCTTAGGCTAGACTTGTGGGATAGGAAGTGTAAACTTCCCATAAGTTTTAAAATTCAGACATAGTGGACCTTTATTTAGGTAAATCCTTGACTTTATCAATTGTATCTGGGAAGCTACTCTCAAAATGGAGTCAAGCATGAGGCCACGTGGAGGCATTGGACTGAGGAGATAACCCTCTGATTCCTTGTCAAAATGTAAATAATGACTTTTACGCATCTGGGGATTCTGTCTTAGACAGAGTTTCGGGCTCAGCTACCCTGTCCATGCATACGAGTCAGGATTGTGACTCTCCCCCCAGACTGTTGGTATAGCTAAGGTAGCCTTTAGTCTCTTGACATTTAGGGTTCATACCTAGGTAAACCGGAAGGCTATTTCTGGTTCACCTTGGACAGGCTTGGAAGGTAACCCTTGTTGTAAGTGTAGGAGGGTGGTGGGTGATTCCTCCGCTTGTGCCTAAGAACCACTTCAAGGATGCTAAGTAATCGTTCTTCAGCTTTCTTCGGGAAAGCATATCTTTCACCCTTGATTGATTGTTTGAGGCTTTAGGATTTTTATAGTGTGTGCTTTGTGGTTTTTCCTGTGTTTAGTTGGCCTTAGGGTTTGATTTGTCAAATTTTCAATCATGGAGGACCAACCTATAAGAAGTTCAAGAAGGTTGTGAAATGTTAAATTTTCATATGCTTAGCTAAGACATCAGTATATCATTTCATTTTTCATAATAAAAGAATATAAAACACGATCACTGAAAGAAACAGTATCACAAGAACAACACATATTTATCCTGGGAAAACCCTAAAGGGAAAAACCCAGCAAAAGCTTCCTCAATATAGATTCCCCAAAAGGGAAAAAGGTAAAACCAGTTCAAGGAGATCAAAAACCTGATTCTCCTCCTTCTCCAGCAACTTCTCTCCTCCACAAGTGCGCTATTCCAAGTGAGTGTGTGTCACAAATGAGGAGCACTACACCCCTATTTATATTCATCCGTTTACTTAAAGTTTACTCAATTAACATGTCAGCTTAAGTTAACTCATGTAGGCTCGAGTTACACATGTAGGCTCAAGTAACCACATTGGGGTGCTGATGACCCACCTTTACAATTAGAGGGGACTACCTCATGACTCTTATTAGTTATTCCGATTAGGAGCATCAGGGTACAATGTAGTACAAGTGGTTCTCCCGGTTGGACCATCGGGGACCACAAAAGATACATAAAGAATATTCTTCGAAGTTACAATATTTCAACACTCCCCCTTAACGAGAAGGGTATTCTACATCAACAACAACAATAGTAGAGATAGCAGACATCATCAACATCAGCAGGGTAACACATCTATAAATCATTGGAAGCTTTTCAACATCATGTAGTCTTCACCTTCAATCTTCAGTCTTCATCATCAACAACATCTTCAGCATTTTTATCTTTCAATTTGCAGCGACATACTTCAGCACTTTGACTGGTTCGATCAGCAACAACATCTTCAGTATTTTGATCTTTCAATTAGCAATGGCATCTTCAGCACTTGGACCTTTCGATCAACAACATCTTCAGCAATTTGACTATTCGATCAGCAACAACATCTTCAGCATTTTGAACTTTCGATCAGCAACATCTTCAGCACTTTGAATTTTCGAACAACAACAACATCTTCAGCATTTTGATCTTTCAATTAGCAACGACATCTTCAGCACTTGGACCTTTCGATCAGCAACATCTTCAGCAATTTGACTGTTCGATCAGCAATGACATCTTCAGCATTTTGAACTTTCGATCAGCAACATCTTCAGCACTTTGACTTTTCGATCAACAACAACATCTTCAGCACCTTGACCTTTCGATCAGCAGCAACATCATCATAATCATATTCTGATCTGTTGATCATAATCATCATCAAATTCTGATCTTTTGATCAAAAAAATCATCATCATACTCTGATATTTCGATTAGAAACATCATCAACATAGAAACAACATCATCATACTCTGATCTTTCGATCAGAAACATCATAATCATAGTGCGTCATTGTCATACTCTGATCTTTTAGATCAGTATGTCATCATCATCATATTCTGATCTTTCGATCAGAAACATCATAATCATAGTGCGTCATTGTCATACTCTGATCTTTTAGATCAGTATGTCATCATCATCATATTCTGATCTTTCGATCAGTACGTCATCATCATCATCAACAACAACCTGCAATCCACAACTCAAAGACTAAAATTCTTTGGATCACTTTTGGACTTAAAGTCCAGGGATGATACAATCCCACCACATTCTCGACAACCGAAGTTACTGGATTGATTATGGGAGAATCAGTCCCTATCACTTTAGGACTAAGTCCAAGGATGATGCAACCTACCACATTCTCGACGACCGAAGTCACCGGATACAATTACGGGATAATCACTCCCTATCACTTTAGGACTAATTCCAAGGACGATACAATCCTACCACATTCTCCACGACCGAAGTCACCGGATACAATTACGGGATAATCTCTCCCTATCACTTTAGGACTTGAGTCCAAGGATGATGCAATCCTACCACTTTCTCGACGACCGAAGTCACCGGATACAATTACGGGATAATCACTCCCTATCACTTTAGGACTATGTCCAAGGATGATGCAATCCTACCACATTCTCAAGGACCGAAGCCATCGGATCTATTATGGACATATGTCCCAGGATGATACAATCCCTCTTCATTCTCGAAGACTGAGGTCTCCGGATCACTTTAGGGAAGGTTCCCAAGGATGATACAATCCCATCACGTTCTCGATGACGGAGGTCACCGGATCTATTATGGACAGATGTCCCAGGATGATACAATCCCTCTGCAACATCGCTACTCCCCCTTTCGAGGAAGGTCTTTCCGAACAACACCAAGCTTGTCTTGAAAGTGTTAAAACTCTACTCGAGGCAGAGGCTTCATCGGTACATCATCATCCAAACCATCATCATCTATGTCTTCAATATATGAATACAAATATATCACCATATGTATCTCTAGTATGTGAATACTAAAAGCATCATCATCTATATATTCAGTATAGAAATACTGAAATCATCATCATCTCTATATTTAGTATAGAAATACGGAATCACTATCATCTATATCTACAGTATGTAAATACTGAAATATCATCTATATCTTTAGTATGGGAATACTGAAATTGTCATCATCTATATCTTCAGTATGGGAATACTGAAACATCATCATCTCTATATTCAGTATAGAAATACTAAATCGCCATCATCTGCATCTACAGTATCATTATCTTCATCTTATCTTGTATGTAGAAATACCGGATTTCTACGTGTTACATGGAACACAGGGTTCTTTGTCATCACAACAGTGGTTATCACATAGAATCATTGTTGTATCCATATTTAGGTCAAAGAGACCTGATATCGGCTTGTGAATCCATATGGCTTCACAACTTAGTAGAGCAATCTGCTATGTATTCTGCTTCAAGCGTGCTAAGAGAAACACTGGACTGTTTCCTGCTAAACCATGAACTCATAGCAAACTTCAAACAAAAGCATATACTTGATGTGCTTTTCCTGTCTGAGATACTTCCAGCCCAATCTGCATCTGTGTAGCCATACAATCTATACTCATGGCTACCATCATAGTATAGACCAAAGTCTATAGTCCCTTTCAGATATCTCATCACATGTTTTGCAGCTACTAGGTGAACCGGACTTGGTTGAACAAGTTATTGACTTAAGGTGTTCACAACAAAACAAATGTTTGGTCTGGTATTTGTTAAGTACATCAATGACCCAATAATATGTCTGTAGTGAGTCACAACCACTAACTCTAATGAGTCATCAGCTAACAGCCTCAGGTTGGAGTCCATGGGTGTGGCCATGACTTTACATCTCTTCAATATCTCTACCACATACTTTCCCTGGTTGAGAAAGATTCCTTCTGAACTTTGCCATACTTCCAGACCTAGGAAATAATGTATTAACCCAAGGTTTTTCATCTCAAATTCTTCTGTTAGTTTCTTCTTGCTTTCCATGATCTGTTTCTCATTCCCTGTCAAGAATAAGTCATCCACATATAGTAATAGAATGATAGGTACAAATTTTACAACCTTGTAGGAAAGGTTATGATCGAATTTATTCTTGGCAAAGCCCATGCTCATCAGGAAACTATCTATTCTTTCATATCAAGCTCTGGGAGCTTGCTTCAGGCCATAGAGGGCCTTCTTCAACTTGCATACTTGATTCCTTTTGTCTTCAACTTCAAATCCTCGTGACTATTTGATGTAAAACTCTTCCTCAATCATACCATTAAGGAATGCTTGTCTTTACTTCATCATGAAAGAAACTACCATGATAGTTTTGAAGGAAATGTACCTTGCTTCCAGAAGTAAGTGTCTCTTCAGAATTAATTCCCTCTTTCTGATAGAAACCTCTAGCCGCAACTCTTACCTTACTTCTATCATAAACATATCTTATCTTGCAATTCCATTTGGAAGATACCACATTCTTGGTTTTTGGTTTGAGTACTATATCCCAAACATCATTCTAGTATCACAACATCTTCTATGAGTTTGTCTTCTTAGGTCATCAACATATCCTAGTCTTCTGCAATCAACCTTGAAGGTTGGAACCCACTTTACTCTTGGTAAAGTCTCCATCCATCACAAAGCTATCCATCATGTCATACCATGTCGAACTCAGATATAATTTTCTGTAGTCACTCCCCCTGAAGTGGAGTATCATATTCCCTCTTCATTCTGTACAGATGGTTATATGCTTGATATATACTGGTCAATAGAGTATGTCATGTCATAATCTATTCTTTCTGGGGAGAATCATGAACCTTTCTTTGTACACTTGTTCCATCATATCGTATACATCATTTCCCATGATCAATTGTTATTATTTGATCATAGCTTCTTTCATAACATTCTTTTCTTCATCTTGAGTTATCTCTTGTACCCATGGTGGTCTTCATCCTTCAAGGTGGATCTACCACTCTCTGAAGCTCTTTCTTCCATCATGGCGTCTCTGACCCTGGGAGCCTTAGATTCATGTTTATTGGAGTGGAACAAGTCTCATCCTTCTTTTCTTGTAGGAGGTTGTTCATGACCTTTCCTGCAATTCAAATGCACCAGTTGCATGGTTAGAACTATTTCATAAAACATATGCACAACGACAAATGCTTATGCATCATGCAATTTTTTAGTCAATACAATATTCATCCATATCTCACATAAACTTTCTAGATGCCTTCCATTTCCACCATGACATTATTGATATTGTGCACTAATCCAATATGTCAGCAAAAAGGTTTGATAAGTAACAATGGAGATTTGTATAGCACCATGAGCTACTTACCCATCACATGCATATTAGTAGTATATAGTCATTAATGCAAACAATCTATCATGCATAACACATCACTGAATATAATCAAAACAATATTATGAAATGACAATTGAATACTTATCTTTATTTGTTTCATGGGTATATTCCTTCTTGAGTCTTCAGCTTCATCGTCTTCTTCAGCATCGTTTCTTATCCAAATGCTAAGGTGGATAAGAAGTTCTTCAAGAGTTGAGATCTTCATATTTCTCATTGATTGAGGAATCTTCTTTGGAAGATGAGAGCTTGATCTTCAGAGACGAGCTTCTTCTTTTTCCTAAAGTCTGCTGAAAGTAATCACTTCCTTCTGGAACAAATTTCTTAAATGAATGAATTCTATGATCCTGGGAGGCCATTCAAGGTGGCCATCACCACTTATACATTATTCACTTCTTCTATCCCCGCTTGAAGTTGTTCTTTGATTTGAGATATCCTTATGACTGCATGGTCTCTGCATTCTGGATCTTCACATTCTTCAGCTGGTTTCTTAAGGTCATATTCTGACCTATGTTCTTCCCTTCAAATAGATTGGTCAAGAAATCAACCCTCATCAATGTCTTTAGGGAAGACACTTGTAGTACAAGTTGATTCGTAACTGAATCATCAATGATCTTCTGGGATTTGACCAAGTTCTTCTTGAGAAAGGCTTCTAGCCTCATCTCCCTCTGAAACTGGAACCTCTATGCTCATGTAGGTGTCCAATCCATTTTCTTCAGAGAGATCATATACTTCTAGGCCTGGAAGTTGTCAACTTCACCAAGCTTATCATCAAGCTGATGTCATAGATCACTTTGAAAAGAGAACCTCAAATGAACATAGCAAAGGATTAGATCTTACCGATTTGAGGTGTCTGTCCTGGTTCCGGAGCTGATTGATCTAGGGTTTGTCACAGAAACTCTAATTTCAAAAACTTGGAATCTTTCAGATCTGATTGTCTATACAGATAGATCTCTTCAAATGGAGCTGTCCAATGTACTCGATTTTTGAAAATAGTGGAGGGAAGCTCCCGGAACATGAAGCCCTAATTTTCCAATTTCTTCTGCAAAAATGCCTGTTATTGTTTTTGTGATATCTCTGAAATTTATGCTCCTATATGTCTGAACGTTTGTACTGAGGTAACCTTGCATGTCCCTGATCCACCACCATAAATTTCATCAGAATTGGTTTCACCATTTGGGATTTATGATCCTTTTCCCAAGGTGACCTGTTACAGGACTGTTCAGAACAGCGAAGTTGTACGACATGCCACGTGTCACTGGTTCATCTTTTGAGTTTGAAGTTTGGACCACCGAGATTAAATTCCATTCCATTTCTAGAAATTTTTTAGGAATTCCATTTGGACCTCTGTATCCCAAGATATTGCAATTCTCCCCAGGTGTTCTGTTTAGGGATGAATTCTGGAAGAGGCTGGAACCCTAACTTGGAGAGAACATATCTCCTGGAATACAACGAATCTGAAGATGAATTTTGGACACAGTGTTCATCATGAGTTTATATTCAGCCCCTACAATTTTCAGCTCTTGATCGTTCGCCAATCTCGGAATATAGCGAATGTGCCAAAACGTAGCAGTTTTAGTATTTAGGGTTTTTCTAGCTCGGGGTCAAACTAGGGTTTGACTTTCCCGGAGAT